>JAYDYQ010001348.1:0-76172 GCA_034814905.1 Penstemon davidsonii | reverse complement strand
TTTGATTTGTTTTTCGGTCACTTATTTTAGCATGTTTTTAGACGTCGTTTTTCGGGGGCTCTATTTTCGAGACCGAATTTTTTTGCTTTTTTCGAGATTTAAAGCTTTTGGAAGTCAAATAATAACATATTAGCAGTCATTTGATTTGTTTTTCGGTCACTTATTTTAGCATATTTTGAGACGTCGTTTTTCGGGGCTCCATTTTCGAGACCGATTTTTTTTGCTTATTTCGTGATTTAAAGCTTTGGGAAGTCAAATAATAACATATTAAGCACTTAAGAGTCATTTGATTTGTTTTTCCGTCACTTATTTTTGCTTATTTTGAGACATGTTTTTCGGTGCTCGATTTTCGAAACCCTAAAAATTTGTTTTTTTTTAGATTTAAAACATTGGTAAGTCAAATAATAACATATTAAGCACTTAGGAGTCGTTTGATTTGTTTTTCGGTCACTAATTTTAGCTTATTTTTGGATATCGTTTTTTGGGACTCCATTTTCGAGACCCTAAAAATTTGCTTTTTTCCGAGATTTAAAGCTTTGGGATGTCAAATAATAACATATTAAGCACTTAAGAGTCATTTGATTTGTTTTTCGGTCACTTATTTTAGCTTATTTAAAGAAGTCGTTTTTCGGGGCAATGTTTCCGAGACCCTAAAAATGTGTTCTTTTTTCGAGATTTAAAGCGTTGGGAAATCAAATAATAACATATTAATCACTTATGAGTCATTTGATTTGTTTTTCAGTCACTTATTTTAGCTTATTTTGAGACGTCGTTTTTCGGGCCTCCATTTTCGAGACCCTAAAAATTTGCTTTTTTTAAAGATTTAACGCTTTGGGAAGTCAAATAATAACATTTTAAGCACTTAGGAGTCATTTGATTTGTTTTTCGGCCACTTATTTTAGCTTATTTAAAGAAGTCGTTTTTCGAGGCTATGTTTTCGAGACCCTAAAAATGTGTTCTTTTTTCGAGATTTAAAGCTTTGGGAAGTCAAATAATAACATATTAAGCACTTATGAGTCATTTGATTTGTTTTTCCGTCACTTATTTTAGCTTATTTTGAGACGTCGTTTTTCGGGGCTACATTTTCGAGACCCTAAAAATTTGCTTTTTTTTCGAGATTTTAAGCTTTCGGAAATCAAATAATAACATATTAAGCACTTAGGAGTCATTTGATTTGTTTTTCGGTCACTTATTTTAGCTTATTTTGAGACGTCGTTTTTCGGGGTTCAATTTCTGAGATCCTAAAAATTTGCTTTTTTTCGAGATTTAAAGTTTTGGGAAGTTAAATAATAACATATTAAGCACTTAGGAGTCATTTGATTTGTTTTTCGGTCACTTATTTTAGCAAATTTTGAAACGTCGTTTTTCGGGGCTCTATTTTCGAAACCGAAATTTTTTGCTTTTTTCGAGATTCTTTGGGAAGTAAAATAATAACATATTAAGCTCTTAGGAGTCATTTGATTTGTTTTTCGGTCACTTATTTTAGCATATTTTGAGACGTCGTTTTTCGAAGCTCCATTTTCGAGACCGAAATTTTTTGCTTTTTTCGAAATTTAAAGCTTTGGGAAGCCAAATAATAACATATTAAGCACTTAAGAGTCATTTGATTTATTTTTCCGTCACTTATTTTTGCTTATTTTGAGACATGTTTTTCGGTGCTCGATTTTCGAAACCCTAAAAATTTGTTTTTTTTTTAGATTTAAAACATTGGTAAGTCAAATAATAACATATTAAGCACTTAGGAGTCGTTTGATTTGTTTTTCGGTCAATAATTTTAGCTTATTTTTGGATATTGTTTTTCGGGACTCCATTTTCGAGACCCTAAAAATTTGCTTTTTTCCGAGATTTAAAGCTTTGGGAAGTCAAATAATAACATATTAAGCACTTAAGAGTCATTTGATTTATTTTTCGGTCACTTATTTTAGCTTATTTAAAGAAGTCGTTTTTCGCGGCAATGTTTTCGAGACCCTAAAAATGTGTTCTTTTTTCGAGATTTAAAGCTTTGGGAAATCAAATAATAACATATTAATCACTTATGAGTCATTTGATATGTTTTTCAGTCACTTATTTTAGCTTATTTAAAGAAGTCGTTTTTCGAGGCTATGTTTTCGAGACCCTAAAAATGTGTTCTTTTTTCGAGATTTAAAGCTTTGGGAAGTCAAATAATAACATATTAAGTACTTATGAGTCATTTAATTTGTTTTTCCGTCACTTATTTAGCTTATTTTGAGACGTCGTTTTTCGGGGCTACATTTTCGAGACCCTAAAAATTTGCTTTTTTTTCGAGATTTTAAGCTTTCGGAAATCAAATAATAACATATTAAGCACTTAGGAGTCATTTGATTTGTTTTTCGGTCACTTATTTTAGCTTATTTTCAGACGTCGTTTTTCGGGGTTCGATTTCTGTGATCCTTAAAATTTGTTTTTTTCGAGATTTAAAGTTTTGGGAAGTCAAATAATAACATATTAAGCACTTAGGAGTCATTTGATTTGTTTTTCTGTCAATTATTTTAGCATATTTTGAGACGTCGTTTTTCGGGGCTCGATTTTCGAGACACTAAAAATTTGCTTTTTTTCGAGATTTAAAGTTTTGGGAAGTTAAATAATAACATATTAAGCACTTAGGAGTCATTTGATTTGTTTTTCGGTCACTTATTTTAGCATATTTTGAGACGTCGTTTTTCGGTGCTCTATTTTCGAGACCGAAATTTTTTGTTTTTTTCGAGATTCTTTGGGAAGTCAAATAATAACATATTAAGCTCTTAGGAGTCATTTGATTTGTTTTTCGGTCACTTATTTTAGCATATTTTGAGACGTCGTTTTTCGAGGCTCCATTTTCGAGACCGAAATTTTTTGCTTTTTTCGAAATTTAAAGCTTTGGGAAGCCAAATAATAACATATTAAGCACTTAAGAGTCATTTGATTTGTTTTTCGGTCACTTATTTTTGCTTTTTTTTAGACATGTTTTTCGGTGCTCGATTTTCGAAACCCTAAAAATTTGTTTTTTTTTTTTAGATTTAAAACATTGGTAAGTCAAATAATAACATATTAAGCACTTAGGAGTCGTTTGATTTGTTTTTCGGTCACTAATTTTAGCTTATTTTTGGATATCGTTTTTCGAGACCCTAAAAATTTGCTTTTTTTCCGTGATTTAAAGCTTTGGGAAGTCAAATAATAACATATTAAGCACTTAAGAGTCATTTGATTTGTTTTTCGGTCACTTATTTTAGCTTATTTAAAGAAGTCGTTTTTCGGGGCAATGTTTTCGAGACCCTAAAAATGTGTTCTTTTTTTGAGATTTAAAGCTTTGGGAAATCAAATAATAACATATTAATCACTTATGAGTCATTTGATTTGTTTTTCAGTCACTTATTTTAGCTTATTTTTAGACGCCGTTTTTCGGGCCTCCATTTTCGAGACCCTAAAAATTTGCTTTTTTTCAAGATTTAACGCTTTGGGAAGTCAAATAATAACATATTAAGCACTTAGGAGTCATTTGATTTGTTTTTCGGCTACTTATTTTAGCTTATTTAAAGAAGTCGTTTTTCGAGGCTATGTTTTCGAGACCCTAAAAATGTGTTCTTTTTTCGAGATTTAAAGCTTTGGGAAGTCAAATAATAACATATTAAGCACTAATGAGTCATTTGATTTGTTTTTCCGTCACTTATTTTAGCTTATTTTGAGACGTCGTTTTTCGGGGCTACATTTTCGAGACCCTAAAAATTTGCTTTTTTTTCGAGATTTTAAGCTTTCGGAAATCTAATAATAACATATTAAGCACTTAGGAGTCATTTGATTTGTTTTTCGGTCACTTATTTTAGCTTATTTTGAGACGTCGTTTTTCGGGGCTACATTTTTAAATAATAACATATTAAGCACTTATGAATCATTTGATTTGTTTTTCGGTCACTTATTTTAGCATATTTTGAGACTTCATTTTTCCGGGCTCGTTTTCGAGACCCTAAAAATTTGTTTTTTTTCGAGATTTAAAGTTTTGGGAAGTTAAATAATAACATATTAAGCACTTAGGAGTCATTTGATTTGTTTTTCGGTCACTTATTTTAGCATATTTTGAGACGTCGTTTTTCGGGGCTCTATTTTCGAGACCGAAATTTTTTGCTTTTTTCGAGATTCTTTGGGAAGCAAATAATAACATATTAAGCTCTTAGGAGTTATTTGATTTGTTTTTCGGTCACTTATTTTAGCATATTTTGAGACGTCGTTTTTGGAGGCTCCATTTTCGAGACCGAAATTTTTTGCTTTTTTCGAAATTTAAAGCTTTGGGAAGCCAAATAATAACATATTAAGCACTTGGGAGTCATTTGATTTGTTTTTCGGTCACTTATTTTAGCTTATTTTGAGACGTCGTTTTTCGGGGCTCTATTTTCGAGACCGAAATTTTTTGCTTTTTTCGAGATTTAAAGCTCTGGGAAGTCAAATAATAACATATTAAGCACTTAGGAGTCATTTGATTTGTTTTTCGGTCACTTATTTTAGCATATTTTGAGACGTCGTTTTTCGAGGCTCCATTTTCGAGACCAAAATTTTTTGCTTTTTTCGAAATTTAAAGCTTTGGGAAGTCAAATAATAACATATTAAGCACTTAGGAGTCATTTGATTTGTTTTTCGGTCACTTATTTTAGCTTATTTTGAGACGTCGTTTTTCTGGGCTACATTTTCGAGACCCTAAAAATTTGCTTTTTTTCGAGATTTAAAGTTTTGGGAAGTCAAATAATAACATATTAAGCACTTAGGAGTCATTTGATTTGTTTTTCGGTCACTTATTTTAGCATATTTTGAGACGTCGTTTTTCGGGGCTCTATTTTCGAGATCGAAATTTTTTGATTTTTTCGAGATTTAAAGCTTTGGGAATTCAAATAATAACATATTAAGCACTTAGGAGTCATTTAATTTGTTTTTCGGTCACTCATTTTAGCATATTTTGAGACGTCGTTTTTCGGGGCTCCATTTTCGAGACCTTAAAAATTTGCTTTTTTCGAGATTTAAAGCTTTGGGAAGTCAAATAATAACATATTAAGCACTTAGCAGTCATTTGATTTTTTTTTCGGTCCCTTATTTTAGCTTATTTGGAGACGTCGTTTTTCGGGACTACATTTTCGAGACCCTAAAAATTTGCCTTTTTTCGAGATTTTAAGCTTTGGGAAGTTAAATAATAACATATTAAGCACTTAGGAGTCATTTGATTTGTTTTTCGGTCACTTATTTTAGCATATTTTGAGGCGTCGTTTTTCGGGGCTGTATTTTAGAGACCGAAATTTTTTGCTTTTTTAGAGATTTAAAGCTTTGGGAAGTCAAATAATAACATATTAAGCACTTAGGAGTCATTTGATTTGTTTTTCGATCGCTTATTTTAGTTTATTTTGAGACGTCGTTTTTCTGGGCTACATTTTCGAGACCCTAAAAATTTGTTTTTTTCGATATTTAAAGCTTTGGGAAGTTAAATAATAACATATTAAGCACTTAGGAGTCATTTGATTTATTTTTCGGTCACTTATTTTAGCATATTTTGAGACGTCGTTTTTCGGGGCTCTATTTTCGAGACCCTAAAAATTTGCTTTTTTTCGAGATTTAAAGTTTTGGGAAGTCAAATAATAACATATTAAGCACTTAGGAGTCATTTGATTTATTTTTCGGTCACTTATTTTAGCTTATTTTTAGACGTCATTTTTCGGGACTCAATTTTCGAGACCCTAAAAATTTGTTTTTTTTCGAGATTTAAAGCTTTGGGAAGTCAAATAATAACATATTAAGCACTTAGGAGTCATTTGATTTGTTTTTCGGTCACTTATTTTAGCATATTTTGAGACGTCGTTTTTCGAGGCTCCATTTTCGAGACCGAAATTTTTTTCTTTTTTCGAAATTTAAAGCTTTGGGAAGTCAAATAATAACATATTAAGCACTTATGAGTCATTTAATTTGTTTTTCGGTCACTTATTTTAGCTTATTTTGAGACGTCGTTTTTCTGGGCTACATTTTCGAGACCCAAAAAATTTGCTTTTTTTTCGATATTTAAAGCTTTGGGAAGTTAAATAATAACATATTAAGCACTTAGGAGTCATTTGATTTGTTTTACGGTCACTTATTTTTGCTTATTTTGAGACATGTTTTTCGGTGCTCGATTTTTGAAACCCTAAAAATTTGTTTTTTTTTTGAGATTTAAAACATTGGTAAGTCAAATAATAACATATTAAGCACTTAGGAGTCGTTTGATTTGTTTTTCGGTCACTAATTTTAGCTTATTTTTTGATATCGTCTTTCGGGGCTCCATTTTCAAGACCCTAAAAATTTGCTTTTTTCCGAGATTTAAAGTTTTGGGAATTCAAATAATAACATATTAAGCACTTAGGAGTCATTTGATTTGTTTTTCCGTCACTTATTTTAGCTTATTTAAAGAAGTCGTTTTTCGGGGCTCTGTTTTCGAGACCATAAAAATGTTTTCTTTTTTCGAGATTTAAAGCTTTGGGAAATCAAATAATAACATATTAATCACTTATGAGTCATTTGATTTGTTTTTCAGTCACTTATTTTAGCTTATTTTGAGACGTCGTTTTTCGGGCCTCCATTTTCGAGACCCTAAAAATTTGCTTTTTTTGAAGATTTAAATCTTTGGGAAGTCAAATAATAACATATTAAGCACTTAGGAGTCATTTTATTTGTTTTTCGGCCACTTATTTTAGCTTATTTAAAGAAGTCGTTTTTCGAGGCTATGTTTTCGAGACCCTAAAAATGTGTTCTTTTTTCGAGATTTAAACCTTTGGGAAGTCAAATAATAACATATTAAGCACTTATGAGTCATTTGATTTGTTTTTCCGTAACTTATTTTAGCTTATTTTGAGACGTCGTTTTTCGGGGCTACATTTTGGAGACCCTAAAAATTTGCTTTTTTTTCGAGATTTTAAGCTTTCGGAAATCAAATAATAACATATAAGTACTTAGGAGTCATTTGATTTGTTTTTCGGTCACTTATTTTAGCTTATTTTGAGACGTCGTTTTTCGGGGTTCGATTTCTGAGACCCTAAAAATTTGCTTTTTTTCGAGATTTAAAGTTTTGGGAATTCAAATAATAACATATTAAGCACTTAGGAGTCATTTGATTTGTTTTACAGTCACTTATTTTAGCATATTTTGAGACGTCGTTTTTCGGGCTCGATTTTCGAGACCCTAAAAATTTGCTTTTTTTCGAGATTTAAAGTTTTGGGAAGTTAAATAATAACATATTAAGCACTTAGGAGTCATTTGATTTGTTTTTCGGTCACTTATTTTAGCATATTTTGAGACTTCGTTTTTCGGGGCTCTATTTCCGAGACCGAAATTTTTTGCTTTTTTCGAGATTCTTTGGGAAGTCAAATAATAACATATTAAGCTCTTAGGAGTCATTTGATTTGTTTTTCGGTCACTTATTTTAGCATATTTTGAGACGTCTTTTTTCGAGGCTCTAATTTCGAGATCGAAAATTTTTGCTTTTTTCGAAATTTAAAGCTTTGGGAAGTCAAATAATAACATATTAAGCACTTAGAGTCATTTGATTTGTTTTTCGGTCACTTATTTTAGCTTATTTTGAGACGTCGTTTTTCTGGGCTACATTTTCGAGACCCTAAAGATTTGCTTTTTTTCGATATTTAAAGTCTTGGGAAGTTAAATAATAACATATTAAGCACTTAGGAGTCATTTGATTTATTTTTCGGTCACTTATTTTAGCATATTTTGAGACGTCGTTTTTCGGGGCTCTATTTTCGAGACCGAATTTTTTTTATTTTTTCGAGATTTAAAGCTTTGGGAAGTCAAATAATAACATATTAAGCACTTAGGAGTCATTTGATTTGTTTTTCGGTCACTCATTTTAGCATATTTTGAGACGTCGTTTTTCGGGGCTCCATTTTCAGGGCCTTAAAAATTTGCTTTTTTCGAGATTTAAAGCTTTGGGAAGTCAAATAATAACATATTAAGCACTTAGCAGTCATTTGATTTTTTTTTCGGTCCCTTTTTTTAGCTTATTTTGAGACGTCGTTTTTCGGGACTACATTTTCGAAACCCTAAAATTTGCCTTTTTTCGAGATTTTAAGCTTTGGGAAGTTTAATAATAACATATTAAGCACTTAGGAGTCATTTGATTTGTTTTTCGGTCACTTATTTTAGCATATTTTGAGACGTCGTTTTTCAGGGCTGTATTTTCGAGACCGAAATTTTTTGCTTTTTTCGAGATTTAAAGCTTTGGGAAGTCAAATAATAACATATTAAGCACTTAGGAGTCATTTGATTTGTTTTTCGATCACTTATTTTAGTTTATTTTGAGACGTCGTTTTTCTGGGCTACATTTTCGAGACCCTAAAAATTTGCTTTTATCGATATTTAAAGCTTTGGGAAGTTAAATAATAACATATTAAGCACTTAGGAGTCATTTGATTTATTTTTCGGTCAATTATTTTAGCATATTTTTAGAAGTCGTTTTTCGGGGCTCTATTTTCGAGACACTAAAAATTTGCTTTTATCGAGATTTAAAGTTTTGGGAAGTCAAATAATAACATATTAAGCACTTAGGAGTCATTTGATTTATTTTTCGGTCACTTATTTTATCTTATTTTGAAACGTCGTTTTTTGGGACAACATTTTCGAGACCCTAAAAATTTGCTTTTTTTCGAGATTTTAAGTCTTGGGAAGTCAAATAATAACATATTAAGCACTTAGCAGTCATTTGATTTGTTTTTCGGTCACTTATTTTAGCATATTTTTAGACGTCGTTTTTCGGGGGCTCTATTTTCGAGACCGAATTTTTTTGCTTTTTTCGAGATTTAAAGCTTATGGAAGTCAAATAATAACATATTAAGCACTTAGCAGTCATTTGATTTGTTTTTCGGTCACTTATTTTAGCATATTTTGAGACGTCGGTTTTCGGGGCTCCATTTTCGAGACCGATTTTTTTTGCTTTTTTCGTGATTTAAAGCTTTGGGAAGTCAAATAATAACATATTAAGCACTTAAGAGTCATTTGATTTGTTTTTCCGTCACTTATTTTTGCTTATTTTGAGACATGTTTTTCGGTGCTCGATTTTCGAAACCCTAAAAATTTGTTTTTTTTTAGATTAAAAACATTGGTTAGTCAAATAATAACATATTAAGCACTTAGGAGTCGTTTGATTTGTTTTTCGGTCACTAATTTTAGCTTATTTTTGGATATCGTTTTTCGGGGCTCCATTTTCGAAACCCTAAAAATTTGCTTTTTTCCGAGATTTAAAGCTTTGGGAAGTCAAATAATAACATATTAAGCACTTAAGAGTCATTTGATTTGTTTTTCGGTCACTTATTTTTGCTTATTTTGAGACGTCGTTTTTCGGGGTTCGATTTCTGAGATCCTTAAAATTTGTTTTTTTCGAGATTTAAAGTTTTGGGAAGTCAAATAATAACATATTAACCACTTAGGAGTCATTTGATTTGTTTTTCTGTCACTTATTTTAGCATATTTTGAGACGTCGTTTTTCGGGGCTCGATTTTCGAGACACTAAAAATTTGCTTTTTTTCGAGATTTAAAGTTTTGGGAAGTTAAATAATAACATATTAAGCACTTAGGAGTCATTTGATTTGTTTTTCGGTGACTTATTTTAGCATATTTTGAGACGTCGTTTTTCGGTGCTCTATTTTCGAGACCAAAATTTTTTGTTTTTTTTGAGATTCTTTTGGAAGTCAAATAATAACATATTAAGCTCTTAGGAGTCATTTGATTTGTTTTTCGGTCACTTATTTTAGCATATTTTGAGACGTCGTTTTTCGAGGCTCCATTTTCGAGACCGAAATTTTTTGCTTTGTTCGAAATTTAAAGCTTTGGGAAGCCAAATAATAACATATTAAGCACTTAGGAGTCATTTGATTTGTTTTTCGGTCACTTATTTTAGCTTATTTTGAGACGTCGTTTTTCTGGGCTACATTTTCGAGACCCTAAAAATTTGCTTTTTTTCGATATTTAAAACTTTGGGAAGTTAAATAATAACATATTAAGCACTTAGGAGTCATTTGATTTGTTTTTCGGTCACTTAGTTTAACTTATTTTGAGACGTCGTTTTTCGGGGCTCTATTTTCGAGACCCTAAAAATTTGTTTTTTTTCGAGATTTAAAGTTTTGGCAAGTCAAATAATAACATATTAAGCACTTAGGAGTCATTTGATTTGTTTTTCGGTCACTTATTTTAGCATATTTTGAGACGTCGTTTTTCGGGTCTCCATTTTCGAGACCTTAAAAATTTGCTTTTTTCGAGATTTAAAGCTTTGGGAAGTCAAATAATGACATATTAAGCACTTAGCAGCCATTTGATTTGTTTTTCGATCACTTATTTTAGTTTATTTTGAGACGTCGTTTTTCTGGGCTACATTTTAGAGACCCTAAAAATTTGCTTTTTTCGATATTTAAAGCTTTGGGAAGTTAAATAATAACATATTAAGCACTTAGGAGTCATTTGATTTATTTTTCGGTCACTTATTTTAGCATATTTTGAGACGTCGTTTTTCGGGGCTCTATTTTCGAGACCCTAAAAATTTGCTTTTTTTCGAGATTTAAAGTTTTGGGAAGTCAAATAATAACATATTAAGCACTTAGGAGTCATTTGATTTATTTTTCGGTCACTTATTTTAGCTTATTTTGAAACATCGTTTTTTGGGACTACATTTTCGATACCCGAAAAATTTGATTTTTTTCGAGATTTTAAGTCTTGGGAAGTCAAATAATAACATATTAAGCACTTAGCAGTCCTTTGATTTGTTTTTCGGTCACTTATTTTAGCATATTTTTAGACGTCGTTTTTCGGGGGCTCTATTTTCGAGACCGAATTTTTTTGCTTTTTTCCAGATTTAAAGCTTTTGGAAGTCAAATAATAACATATTAGCAGTCATTTGATTTGTTTTTCGGTCACTTATTTTAGCATATTTTGAGACGTCGTTTTCCGGGGCTCCATTTTCGAGACCGATTTTTTTTGCTTTTTTCGTGATTTAAAGCTTTGGGAAGTTAAATAATAACATATTAAGCACTTAGGAGTCATTTGATTTGTTTTTCGGTCACTTAGTTTAACTTATTTTGAGACGTCGTTTTTCGGGGCTCTATTTTCGAGACCCTAAAAATTTGTTTTTTTTCGAGATTTAAAGTTTTGGGAAGTCAAATAATAACATATTAAGCACTTAGGAGTCATTTGATTTGTTTTTCGGTCACTTATTTTAGCATATTTTGAGACGACGTTTTTCGGGTCTCCATTTTCGAGACCTTAAAAATTTGCTTTTTTCGAGATTTAAAGCTTTGGGAAGTCAAATAATGACATATTAAGCACTTAGCAGCCATTTGATTTGTTTTTCGATCACTTATTTTAGTTTATTTTGAGACGTCGTTTTTCTGGGCTACATTTTCGAGACCCTAAAAATTTGCTTTTTTCGATATTTAAAGCTTTGGGAAGTTAAATAATAACATATTAAGCACTTAGGAGTCATTTGATTTATTTTTCGGTCACTTATTTTAGCATATTTTGAGACGTCGTTTTTCGGGGCTCTATTTTCGAGACCCTAAAAATTTGCTTTTTTTCGAGATTTAAAGTTTTGGGAAGTCAAATAATAACATATTAAGCACTTAGGAGTCATTTGATTTATTTTTCGGTCACTTATTTTAGCTTATTTTGAAATGTCGTTTTTTGGGACTACATTTTCGATACCCGAAAAATTTGATTTTTTTCGAGATTTTAAGTCTTGGGAAGTCAAATAATAACATATTAAGCACTTAGCAGTCCTTTGATTTGTTTTTCGGTCACTTATTTTAGCATATTTTTAGACGTCGTTTTTCGGGGGCTCTATTTTCGAGACCGAATTTTTTTGCTTTTTTCGAGATTTAAAGCTTTTGGAAGTCAAATAATAACATATTAGCAGTCATTTGATTTGTTTTTCGGTCACTTATTTTAGCATATTTTGAGACGTCGTTTTTCGGGGCTCCATTTTCGAGACCGATTTTTTTTGCTTTTTTCGTGATTTAAAGCTTTGGGAAGTCAAATAATAACATATTAAGCACTTAAGAGTCATTTGATTTGTTTTTCTGTCACTTATTTTTGCTTATTTTGAGACATGTTTTTCGGTGCTCGATTTTCGAAACCCTAAAAATTTGTTTTTTTTTTAGGTTTAAAACATTGGTAAGTCAAATAACAACATATTAAGCACTTAGGAGTCGTTTGATTTGTTTTTCGGTCACTAATTTTAGCTTATTTTTGGATATCGTTTTTCGGGACTCCATTTTCGAGACCCTAAAAATTTGCTTTTTTCCGAGATTTAAAGCTTTGGGATGTCAAATAATAACATATTAAGCACTTAAGAGTCATTTGATTTGTTTTTCGGTCACTTATTTTAGCTTATTTAAAGAAGTCGTTTTTCGGGGCAATGTTTTCGAGACCCTAAAAATGTGTTCTTTTTTCGAGATTTAAAGCTTTGGGAAATCAAATAATAACATATTAATCACTTATGAGTCATTTGATTTGTTTTTCAGTCACTTATTTTAGCTTATTTTGAGACGTCGTTTTTCGGGCCTCCATTTTCGAGACCCTAAAAATTTGCTTTTTTTCAAGATTTAACGCTTTGGGAAGTCAAATAATAACATATTAAGCACTTAGGAGTCATTTGATTTGTTTTTCGGCCACTTATTTTAGCTTATTTAAAGAAGTCGTTTTTCGAGGCTATGTTTTCGAGACCCTAAAAATGTGTTCTTTTTTCGAGATTTAAAGCTTTGGGAAGTCAAATAATAACATATTAAGCACTTATGAGTCATTTGATTTGTTTTTCCGTCACTTATTTTAGCTTATTTTGAGACGTCGTTTTTCGGGGCTACATTTTCGAGACCCTAAAAATTTGCTTTTTTTTCGAGATTTTAAGCTTTCGGAAATCAAATAATAACATATTAAGCACTTAGGAGTCATTTGATTTGTTTTTCGGTCACTTATTTTAGCTTATTTTGAGACGTCGTTTTTCGGGGCTGCATTTTCAAATAATAACATATTAAGCACTTATGAATCATTTGATTTGTTTTTCGGTCACTTATTTTAGCATATTTTGAGACTTCATTTTTCCGGGCTCGTTTTCGAGACCCTAAAAATTTGTTTTTTTTCGAGATTTAAAGTTTTGGGAAGTTAAATAATAACATATTAAGCACTTAGGAGTCATTTGATTTGTTTTTCGGTCACTTATTTTAGCATATTTTGAGACGTCGTTTTTCGGGGCTCTATTTTCGAGACCGAAATTTTTTGCTTTTTTCGAGATTCTTTGGGAAGCAAATAATAACATATTAAGCTCTTAGGAGTTATTTGATTTGTTTTTCGGTCACTTATTTTAGCATATTTTGAGACGTCGTTTTTCGAGGCTCCATTTTCGAGACCGAAATTTTTTGCTTTTTTCAAAATTTAAAGCTTTGGGAAGCCAAATAATAACATATTAAGCAGTTAGGAGTCATTTGATTTGTTTTTCGGTCACTTATTTTAGCTTATTTTGAGACGTCGTTTTTAGGGGCTCTATTTTCGAGACCGAATTTTTTTGCTTTTTTCGAGATTTAAAGCTTTGGGAAGTCAAATAATAACATATTAAGCACTTAGGAGTCATTTGATTTGTTTTTCGGTCACTTATTTTAGCATATTTTGAGACGTCGTTTTTCGAGGCTCCATTTTCGAGACCGAAATTTTTTGCTTTTTTCGAAATTTAAAGCTTTGGGAAGTCAAATAATAACATATTAAGCACTTATGAGTCATTTGATTTGTTTTTCGGTCACTTATTTTAGCTTATTTTGAGACGTCGTTTTTTTGGGCTACATTTTCGAGACCCTAAAAATTTGCTTTTATCGATATTTAAAGCTTTGGGAAGTTAAATAATAACATATTAAGCATTTAGGAGTCATTTGATTTATTTTTCGGTCAATTATTTTAGCATATTTTTAGAAGTCGTTTTTCGGGGCTCTATTTTCGAGACCCTAAAAATTTGCTTTTTTCGAGATTTAAAGTTTTGGGAAGTCAAATAATAACATATTAAGCACTTAGGAGTCATTTGATTTATTTTTCGGTCACTTATTTTATCTTATTTTGAAACGTCGTTTTTTGGGACAACATTTTCGAGACCCAAAAAATTTGCTTTTTTTCGAGATTTTAAGTCTTGGGAAGTCAAATAATAACATATTAAGCACTTAGCAGTCATTTGATTTGTTTTTCGGTCACTTATTTTAGTATATTTTTAGACGTCGTTTTTCGGGGGCTCTATTTTCGAGACCGAATTTTTTTGCTTTTTTCGAGATTTAAAGCTTATGGAAGTCAAATAATAACATATTAAGCACTTAGCAGTCATTTGATTTGTTTTCGATCACTTATTTTAGCATATTTTGAGACGTCGGTTTTCGGGGCTCCATTTTCGAGACCGATTTTTTTTGCTTTTTTCGTGATTTAAAGCTTTGGGAAGTCAAATAATAACATATTAAGCACTTAAGAGTCATTTGATTTGTTTTTCCGTCACTTATTTTTACTTATTTTGAGACATGTTTTTCGGTGCTCGATTTTCGAAACCCTAAAAATTTGTTTTTTTTTTAGATTTAAAACATTGGTTAGTCAAATAATAACATATTAAGCACTTAGGAGTCGTTTGATTTGTTTTTCGGTCACTAATTTTAGCTTATTTTTGGATATCGTTTTTCGGGGCTCCATTTTCGAAACCCTAAAAATTTGTTTTTTTCCGAGATTTAAAGCTTTGGGAAGTCAAATAATTACATATTAAGCACTTAAGAGTCATTTGATTTGTTTTTCGGTCACTTATTTTAGCTTATTTTGAGACGTCGTTTTTCGGGGTTCGATTTCTGAGATCCTTAAAATTTGTTTTTTTCGAGATTTAAAGTTTTGGGAAGTCAAATAATAACATATTAACCACTTAGGAGTCATTTGATTTGTTTTTCTGTCACTTATTTTAGCATATTTTGAGACGTCGTTTTTCGGGGCTCGATTTTCGAGACACTAAAAATTTGCTTTTTTTCGAGATTTAAAGTTTTGGGAAGTTAAATAATAACATATTAAGCACTTAGGAGTCATTTGATTTGTTTTTCGGTCACTTATTTTAGCATATTTTGAGACGTCGTTTTTCGGTGCTCTATTTTCGAGACCGAAATTTTTTGTTTTTTTTGAGATTCTTTTGGAAGTCAAATAATAACATATTAAGCTCTTAGGAGTCATTTGATTTGTTTTTCGGTCACTTATTTTAGCATATTTTGAGACGTCGTTTTTCGAGGCTCCATTTTCGAGACCGAAATTTTTTGCTTTTTTCGAAATTTAAAGCTTTGGGAAGCCAAATAATAACATATTAAGCACTTAGGAGTCATTTGATTTGTTTTTCGGTCACTTATTTTAGCTTATTTTGAGACGTCGTTTTTCTGGGCTACATTTTCGAGACCCTAAAAATTTGCTTTTTTTCGATATTTAAAACTTTGGGAAGTTAAATAATAACATATTAAGCACTTAGGAGTCATTTGATTTGTTTTTCGGTCACTTAGTTTAACTTATTTTGAGACGTCGTTTTTCGGGGCTCTATTTTCGAGACCCTAAAAATTTGTTTTTTTTCGAGATTTAAAGTTTTGGCAAGTCAAATAATAACATATTAAGCACTTAGGAGTCATTTGATTTGTTTTTCGGTCACTTATTTTAGCATATTTTGAGACGTCGTTTTTCGGGTCTCCATTTTCTAGACCTTAAAAATTTGCTTTTTTCGAGATTTAAAGCTTTGGGAAGTCAAATAATGACATATTAAGCACTTAGCAGCCATTTGATTTGTTTTTCGATCACTTATTTTAGTTTATTTTGAGACGTCGTTTTTCTGGGCTATATTTTCGAGACCCTAAAAATTTGCTTTTTTCGATATTTAAAGCTTTGGGAAGTTAAATAATAACATATTAAGCACTTAGGAGTCATTTGATTTATTTTTCGGTCACTTATTTTAGCATATTTTGAGACGTCGTTTTTCGGGGCTCTATTTTCGAGACCCTAAAAATTTGCTTTTTTTCGAGATTTAAAGTTTTGGGAAGTCAAATAATAACATATTAAGCACTTAGGAGTCATTTGATTTATTTTTCGTTCACTTATTTTAGCATATTTTGAGACGTCGTTTTTCGGGGCTCTATTTTCGAGACCGAATTTTTTTTATTTTTTCGAGATTTAAAGCTTTGGGAAGTCTAATAATAACATATTAAGCACTTAGGAGTCATTTGATTTGTTTTTCGGTCACTCATTTTAGCATATTTTGAGACGTCGTTTTTCGGGGCTCCATTTTCAGGGCCTTAAAAATTTGCTTTTTTCGAGATTTAAAGCTTTGGGAAGTCAAATAATAACATATTAAGCACTTAGCAGTCATTTGATTTTTTTTTCGGTCCCTTATTTTAGCTTATTTTGAGACGTCGTTTTTCGGGACTACATTTTCGAAACCCTAAAATTTGCCTTTTTTCGAGATTTTAAGCTTTGGGAAGTTAAATAATAACATATTAAGCACTTAGGAGTCATTTGATTTGTTTTTCGGTCACTTATTTTAGCATATTTTGAGACGTCGTTTTTCAGGGCTGTATTTTCGAGACCGAAATTTTTTGCTTTTTTCGAGATTTAAAGCTTTGGGAAGTCAAATAATAACATATTAAGCACTTAGGAGTCATTTGATTTGTTTTTCGATCACTTATTTTAGTTTATTTTGAGACGTCGTTTTTCTGGGCTACATTTTCGAGACCCTAAAAATTTGCTTTTATCGATATTTAAAGCTTTGGGAAGTTAAATAATAACATATTAAGCACTTAGGAGTCATTTGATTTATTTTTCGGTCAATTATTTTAGCATATTTTTAGAAGTCGTTTTTCGGGGCTCTATTTTCGAGACACTAAAAATTTGCTTTTATCGAGATTTAAAGTTTTGGGAAGTCAAATAATAACATATTAAGCACTTAGGAGTCATTTGATTAATTTTTCGGTCACTTATTTTATCTTATTTTGAAACGTCGTTTTTTGGGACAACATTTTCGAGACCCTAAAAATTTGCTTTTTTTCGAGATTTTAAGTCTTGGGAAGTCAAATAATAACATATTAAGCACTTAGCAGTCATTTGATTTGTTTTTCGGTCACTTATTTTAGCATATTTTTAGACGTCGTTTTTCGGGGGCTCTATTTTCGAGACCGAATTTTTTTGCTTTTTTCGAGATTTAAAGCTTATGGAAGTCAAATAATAACATATTAAGCACTTAGCAGTCATTTGATTTGTTTTTCGGTCACTTATTTTAGCATATTTTGAGACGTCGGTTTTCGGGGCTCCATTTTCGAGACCGATTTTTTTTGCTTTTTTCGTGATTTAAAGCTTTGGGAAGTCAAATAATAACATATTAAGCACTTAAGAGTCATTTGATTTGTTTTTCCGTCACTTATTTTTGCTTATTTTGAGACATGTTTTTCGGTGCTCGATTTTCGAAACCCTAAAAATTTGTTTTTTTTTTAGATTAAAAACATTGGTTAGTCAAATAATAACATATTAAGCACTTAGGAGTCGTTTGATTTGTTTTTCGGTCACTAATTTTAGCTTATTTTTGGATATCGTTTTTCGGGGCTCCATTTTCGAAACCCTAAAAATTTGCTTTTTTCCGAGATTTAAAGCTTTGGGAAGTCAAATAATAACATATTAAGCACTTAAGAGTCATTTGATTTGTTTTTCGGTCACTTATTTTAGCTTATTTTGAGACGTCGTTTTTCGGGGTTCGATTTCTGAGATCCTTAAAATTTGTTTTTTTCGAGATTTAAAGTTTTGGGAAGTCAAATAATAACATATTAACCACTTAGGAGTCATTTGATTTGTTTTTCTGTCACTTATTTTAGCATATTTTGAGACGTCGTTTTTCGGGGCTCGATTTTCGAGACACTAAAAATTTGCTTTTTTTCGAGATTTAAAGTTTTGGGAAGTTAAATAATAACATATTAAGCACTTAGGAGTCATTTGATTTGTTTTTCGGTCACTTATTTTAGCATATTTTGAGACGTCGTTTTTCGGTGCTCTATTTTCGAGACCGAAATTTTTTGTTTTTTTTGAGATTCTTTTGGAAGTCAAATAATAACATATTAAGCTCTTAGGAGTCATTTGATTTGTTTTTCGGTCACTTATTTTAGCATATTTTGAGACGTCGTTTTTCGAGGCTCCATTTTCGAGACCGAAATTTTTTGCTTTTTTCGAAATTTAAAGCTTTGGGAAGCCAAATAATAACATATTAAGCACTTAGGAGTCATTTGATTTGTTTTTCGGTCACTTATTTTAGCTTATTTTGAGACGTCGTTTTTCTGGGCTACATTTTCGAGACCCTAAAAATTTGCTTTTTTTCGATATTTAAAACTTTGGGAAGTTAAATAATAACATATTAAGCACTTAGGAGTCATTTGATTTGTTTTTCGGTCACTTAGTTTAACTTATTTTGAGACGTCGTTTTTCGGGGCTCTATTTTCGAGACCCTAAAAATTTGTTTTTTTTCGAGATTTAAAGTTTTGGCAAGTCAAATAATAAAATATTAAGCACTTAGGAGTCATTTGATTTGTTTTTCGGTCACTTATTTTAGCATATTTTGAGACGTCGTTTTTCGGGTCTCCATTTTCGAGACCTTAAAAATTTGCTTTTTTCGAGATTTAAAGCTTTGGGAAGTCAAATAATGACATATTAAGCACTTAGCAGCCATTTGATTTGTTTTTCGATCACTTATTTTAGTTTATTTTGAGACGTCGTTTTTCTGGGCTATATTTTCGAGACCCTAAAAATTTGCTTTTTTCGATATTTAAAGCTTTGGGAAGTTAAATAATAACATATTAAGCACTTAGGAGTCATTTGATTTATTTTTCGGTCACTTATTTTAGCATATTTTGAGACGTCGTTTTTCGGGGCTCTATTTTCGAGACCCTAAAAATTTGCTTTTTTTCGAGATTTAAAGTTTTGGGAAGTCAAATAATAACATATTAAGCACTTAGGAGTCATTTGATTTATTTTTCGTTCACTTATTTTAGCATATTTTGAGACGTCGTTTTTCGGGGCTCTATTTTCGAGACCGAATTTTTTTTATTTTTTCGAGATTTAAAGCTTTGGGAAGTCTAATAATAACATATTAAGCACTTAGGAGTCATTTGATTTGTTTTTCGGTCACTCATTTTAGCATATTTTGAGACGTCGTTTTTCGGGGCTCCATTTTCAGGGCCTTAAAAATTTGCTTTTTTCGAGATTTAAAGCTTTGGGAAGTCAAATAATAACATATTAAGCACTTAGCAGTCATTTGATTTTTTTTTCGGTCCCTTATTTTAGCTTATTTTGAGACGTCGTTTTTCGGGACTACATTTTCGAAACCCTAAAATTTGCCTTTTTTCGAGATTTTAAGCTTTGGGAAGTTAAATAATAACATATTAAGCACTTAGGAGTCATTTGATTTGTTTTTCGGTCACTTATTTTAGCATATTTTGAGACGTCGTTTTTCAGGGCTGTATTTTCGAGACCGAAATTTTTTGCTTTTTTCGAGATTTAAAGCTTTGGGAAGTCAAATAATAACATATTAAGCACTTAGGAGTCATTTGATTTGTTTTTCGATCACTTATTTTAGTTTATTTTGAGACGTCGTTTTTCTGGGCTACATTTTCGAGACCCTAAAAATTTGCTTTTATCGATATTTAAAGCTTTGGGAAGTTAAATAATAACATATTAAGCACTTAGGAGTCATTTGATTTATTTTTCGGTCAATTATTTTAGCATATTTTTAGAAGTCGTTTTTCGGGGCTCTATTTTCGAGACACTAAAAATTTGCTTTTATCGAGATTTAAAGTTTTGGGAAGTCAAATAATAACATATTAAGCACTTAGGAGTCATTTGATTAATTTTTCGGTCACTTATTTTATCTTATTTTGAAACGTCGTTTTTTGGGACAACATTTTCGAGACCCTAAAAATTTGCTTTTTTTCGAGATTTTAAGTCTTGGGAAGTCAAATAATAACATATTAAGCACTTAGCAGTCATTTGATTTGTTTTTCGGTCACTTATTTTAGCATATTTTTAGACGTCGTTTTTCGGGGGCTCTATTTTCGAGACCGAATTTTTTTGCTTTTTTCGAGATTTAAAGCTTATGGAAGTCAAATAATAACATATTAAGCACTTAGCAGTCATTTGATTTGTTTTTCGGTCACTTATTTTAGCATATTTTGAGACGTCGGTTTTCGGGGCTCCATTTTCGAGACCGATTTTTTTTGCTTTTTTCGTGATTTAAAGCTTTGGGAAGTCAAATAATAACATATTAAGCACTTAAGAGTCATTTGATTTGTTTTTCCGTCACTTATTTTTGCTTATTTTGAGACATGTTTTTCGGTGCTCGATTTTCGAAACCCTAAAAATTTGTTTTTTTTTTAGATTAAAAACATTGGTTAGTCAAATAATAACATATTAAGCACTTAGGAGTCGTTTGATTTGTTTTTCGGTCACTAATTTTAGCTTATTTTTGGATATCGTTTTTCGGGGCTCCATTTTCGAAACCCTAAAAATTTGCTTTTTTCCGAGATTTAAAGCTTTGGGAAGTCAAATAATAACATATTAAGCACTTAAGAGTCATTTGATTTGTTTTTCGGTCACTTATTTTAGCTTATTTTGAGACGTCGTTTTTCGGGGTTCGATTTCTGAGATCCTTAAAATTTGTTTTTTTCGAGATTTAAAGTTTTGGGAAGTCAAATAATAACATATTAACCACTTAGGAGTCATTTGATTTGTTTTTCTGTCACTTATTTTAGCATATTTTGAGACGTCGTTTTTCGGGGCTCGATTTTCGAGACACTAAAAATTTGCTTTTTTTCGAGATTTAAAGTTTTGGGAAGTTAAATAATAACATATTAAGCACTTAGGAGTCATTTGA
Organism: Penstemon davidsonii; assembly: GCA_034814905.1. Lineage (NCBI taxonomy): Eukaryota > Viridiplantae > Streptophyta > Magnoliopsida > Lamiales > Plantaginaceae > Penstemon > Penstemon davidsonii. The sequence continues at coordinate 55,240 of JAYDYQ010001348.1, read as the reverse complement.
TTTGTTTTTCGGTCACTTATTTTAGCATATTTTGAGACGTCGTTTTTCGGTGCTCTATTTTCGAGACCGAAATTTTTTGTTTTTTTTGAGATTCTTTTGGAAGTCAAATAATAACATATTAAGCTCTTAGGAGTCATTTGATTTGTTTTTCGGTCACTTATTTTAGCATATTTTGAGACGTCGTTTTTCGAGGCTCCATTTTCGAGACCGAAATTTTTTGCTTTTTTCGAAATTTAAAGCTTTGGGAAGCCAAATAATAACATATTAAGCACTTAGGAGTCATTTGATTTGTTTTTCGGTCACTTATTTTAGCTTATTTTGAGACGTCGTTTTTCTGGGCTACATTTTCGAGACCCTAAAAATTTGCTTTTTTTCGATATTTAAAACTTTGGGAAGTTAAATAATAACATATTAAGCACTTAGGAGTCATTTGATTTGTTTTTCGGTCACTTAGTTTAACTTATTTTGAGACGTCGTTTTTCGGGGCTCTATTTTCGAGACCCTAAAAATTTGTTTTTTTTCGAGATTTAAAGTTTTGGCAAGTCAAATAATAAAATATTAAGCACTTAGGAGTCATTTGATTTGTTTTTCGGTCACTTATTTTAGCATATTTTGAGACGTCGTTTTTCGGGTCTCCATTTTCGAGACCTTAAAAATTTGCTTTTTTCGAGATTTAAAGCTTTGGGAAGTCAAATAATGACATATTAAGCACTTAGCAGCCATTTGATTTGTTTTTCGATCACTTATTTTAGTTTATTTTGAGACGTCGTTTTTCTGGGCTACATTTTCGAGACCCTAAAAATTTGCTTTTTTCGATATTTAAAGCTTTGGGAAGTTAAATAATAACATATTAAGCACTTAGGAGTCATTTGATTTATTTTTCGGTCACTTATTTTAGCATATTTTGAGACGTCGTTTTTCGGGGCTCTATTTTCGAGACCCTAAAAATTTGCTTTTTTTCGAGATTTAAAGTTTTGGGAAGTCAAATAATAACATATTAAGCACTTAGGAGTCATTTGATTTATTTTTCGGTCACTTATTTTAGCTTATTTTGAAACGTCGTTTTTTGGGACTACATTTTCGATACCCGAAAAATTTGATTTTTTTCGAGATTTTAAGTCTTGGGAAGTCAAATAATAACATATTAAGCACTTAGCAGTCCTTTGATTTGTTTTTCGGTCACTTATTTTAGCATATTTTTAGACGTCGTTTTTCGGGGGCTCTATTTTCGAGACCGAATTTTTTTGCTTTTTTCGAGATTTAAAGCTTTTGGAAGTCAAATAATAACATATTAGCAGTCATTTGATTTGTTTTTCGGTCACTTATTTTAGCATATTTTGAGACGTCGTTTTCCGGGGCTCCATTTTCGAGACCGATTTTTTTTGCTTTTTTCGTGATTTAAAGCTTTGGGAAGTTAAATAATAACATATTAAGCACTTAGGAGTCATTTGATTTGTTTTTCGGTCACTTAGTTTAACTTATTTTGAGACGTCGTTTTTCGGGGCTCTATTTTCGAGACCCTAAAAATTTGTTTTTTTTCGAGATTTAAAGTTTTGGGAAGTCAAATAATAACATATTAAGCACTTAGGAGTCATTTGATTTGTTTTTCGGTCACTTATTTTAGCATATTTTGAGACGTCGTTTTTCGGGTCTCCATTTTCGAGACCTTAAAAATTTGCTTTTTTCGAGATTTAAAGCTTTGGGAAGTCAAATAATGACATATTAAGCACTTAGCAGCCATTTGATTTGTTTTTCGATCACTTATTTTAGTTTATTTTGAGACGTCGTTTTTCTGGGCTACATTTTCGAGACCCTAAAAATTTGCTTTTTTCGATATTTAAAGCTTTGGGAAGTTAAATAATAACATATTAAGCACTTAGGAGTCATTTGATTTATTTTTCGGTCACTTATTTTAGCATATTTTGAGACGTCGTTTTTCGGGGCTCTATTTTCGAGACCCTAAAAATTTGCTTTTTTTCGAGATTTAAAGTTTTGGGAAGTCAAATAATAACATATTAAGCACTTAGGAGTCATTTGATTTATTTTTCGGTCACTTATTTTAGCTTATTTTGAAATGTCGTTTTTTGGGACTACATTTTCGATACCCGAAAAATTTGATTTTTTTCGAGATTTTAAGTCTTGGGAAGTCAAATAATAACATATTAAGCACTTAGCAGTCCTTTTATTTGTTTTTCGGTCACTTATTTTAGCATATTTTTAGACGTCGTTTTTCGGGGGCTCTATTTTCGAGACCGAATTTTTTTGCTTTTTTCGAGATTTAAAGCTTTTGGAAGTCAAATAATAACATATTAGCAGTCATTTGATTTGTTTTTCGGTCACTTATTTTAGCATATTTTGAGACGTCGTTTTTCGGGGCTCCATTTTCGAGACCGATTTTTTTTGCTTTTTTCGTGATTTAAAGCTTTGGGAAGTCAAATAATAACATATTAAGCACTTAAGAGTCATTTGATTTGTTTTTCCGTCACTTATTTTTGCTTATTTTGAGACATGTTTTTCGGTGCTCGATTTTCGAAACCCTAAAAATTTGTTTTTTTTTAGATTTAAAACATTGGTAAGTCAAATAACAACATATTAACCACTTAGGAGTCGTTTGATTTGTTTTTCGGTCACTAATTTTAGCTTATTTTTGGATATCGTTTTTCGGGACTCCATTTTCGAGACCCTAAAAATTTGCTTTTTTTCGAGATTTAAAGTTTTGGGAAGTTAAATAATAACATATTAAGCACTTAAGAGTCATTTGATTTGTTTTTCGGTCACTTATTTTAGCTTATTTAAAGAAGTCGTTTTTCGGGGCAATGTTTTCGAGACCCTAAAAATGTGTTCTTTTTTCGAGATTTAAAGCTTTGGGAAATCAAATAATAACATATTAATCACTTATGAGTCATTTGATTTGTTTTTCAGTCACTTATTTTAGCTTATTTTGAGACGTCGTTTTTCGGGCCTCCATTTTCGAGACCCTAAAAATTTGCTTTTTTTCAAGATTTAACGCTTTGGGAAGTCAAATAATATCATATTAAGCACTTAGGAGTCATTTGATTTGTTTTTCGGCCACTTATTTTAGCTTATTTAAAGAAGTCGTTTTTCGAGGCTATGTTTTCGAGACCCTAAAAATGTGTTCTTTTTTCGAGATTTAAAGCTTTGGGAAGTCAAATAATAACATATTAAGCACTTATGAGTCATTTGATTTGTTTTTCCGTCACTTATTTTAGCTTATTTTGAGACGTCGTTTTTCGGGGCTACATTTTCGAGACCCTAAAAATTTGCTTTTTTTTCGAGATTTTAAGCTTTCGGAAATCAAATAATAACATATTAAGCACTTAGGAGTCATTTGATTTGTTTTTCGGTCACTTATTTTAGCTTATTTTGAGACGTCGTTTTTCTGGGTTCAATTTCTGAGATCCTAAAAATTTGTTTTTTTTCGAGATTTAAAGTTTTGGGAAGTTAAATAATAACATATTAAGCACTTAGGAGTCATTTGATTTGTTTTTCGGTCACTTATTTTAGCAAATTTTGAAACGTCGTTTTTCGGGGCTCTATTTTCGAGACCGAATTTTTTTGCTTTTTTCGAGATTCTTTGGGAAGTCAAATAATAACATATTAAGCTCTTAGGAGTCATTTGATTTGTTTTTCGGTCACTTATTTTAGCATATTTTGAGACGTCGTTTTTCGGTGCTCTATTTTCGAGACCGAAATTTTTTGTTTTTTTCGAGATTCTTTGGGAAGTCAAATAATAACATATTAAGCTCTTAGGAGTCATTTGATTTGTTTTTCCGTCACTTATTTTAGCTTATTTTGAGACGTCGTTTTTCGGGGCTACATTTTCGAGACCCTAAAAATTTGCTTTTTTTTCGAGATTTTAAGCTTTCGGAAATCAAATAATAACATATTAAGCACTTAGGAGTCATTTGATTTGTTTTTCGGTCACTTATTTTAGCTTATTTTGAGACGTCGTTTTTCGGGGCTACATTTTCAAATAATAACATATTAAGCACTTATGAATCATTTGATTTGTTTTTCGGTCACTTATTTTAGCATATTTTGAGACTTCATTTTTCCGGGCTCGTTTTCGAGACCCTAAAAATTTGTTTTTTTTCGAGATTTAAAGTTTTGGGAAGTTAAATAATAACATATTAAGCACTTAGGAGTCATTTGATTTGTTTTTCGGTCACTTATTTTAGCATATTTTGAGACGTCGTTTTTCGGGGCTCTATTTTCGAGACCGAAATTTTTTGCTTTTTTCGAGATTCTTTGGGAAGCAAATAATAACATATTAAGCTCTTAGGAGTTATTTGATTTGTTTTTCGGTCAATTATTTTAGCATATTTTGAGACGTCGTTTTTCGAGGCTCCATTTTCGAGACCGAAATTTTTTGCTTTTTTCGAAATTTAAAGCTTTGGGAAGCCAAATAATAACATATTAAGCAGTTAGGAGTCATTTGATTTGTTTTTCGGTCACTTATTTTAGCTTATTTTGAGACGTCGTTTTTAGGGGCTCTATTTTCGAGACCGAATTTTTTTGCTTTTTTCGAGATTTAAAGCTTTGGGAAGTCAAATAATAACATATTAAGCACTTAGGAGTCATTTGATTTGTTTTTCGGTCACTTATTTTAGCATATTTTGAGACGTCGTTTTTCGAGGCTCCATTTTCGAGACCGAAATTTTTTGCTTTTTTCGAAATTTAAAGCTTTGGGAAGTCAAATAATAACATATTAAGCACTTATGAGTCATTTGATTTGTTTTTCGGTCACTTATTTTAGCTTATTTTGAGACGTCGTTTTTTTGGGCTACATTTTCGAGACCCTAAAAATTTGCTTTTATCGATATTTAAAGCTTTGGGAAGTTAAATAATAACATATTAAGCATTTAGGAGTCATTTGATTTATTTTTCGGTCAATTATTTTAGCATATTTTTAGAAGTCGTTTTTCGGGGCTCTATTTTCGAGACCCTAAAAATTTGCTTTTTTCGAGATTTAAAGTTTTGGGAAGTCAAATAATAACATATTAAGCACTTAGGAGTCATTTGATTTATTTTTCGGTCACTTATTTTATCTTATTTTGAAACGTCGTTTTTTGGGACAACATTTTCGAGACCCAAAAAATTTGCTTTTTTTCGAGATTTTAAGTCTTGGGAAGTCAAATAATAACATATTAAGCACTTAGCAGTCATTTGATTTGTTTTTCGGTCACTTATTTTAGCATATTTTTAGACGTCGTTTTTCGGGGGCTCTATTTTCGAGACCGAATTTTTTTGCTTTTTTCGAGATTTAAAGCTTATGGAAGTCAAATAATAACATATTAAGCACTTAGCAGTCATTTGATTTGTTTTTCGATCACTTATTTTAGCATATTTTGAGACGTCGGTTTTCGGGGCTCCATTTTCGAGACCGATTTTTTTTGCTTTTTTCGTGATTTAAAGCTTTGGGAAGTCAAATAATAACATATTAAGCACTTAAGAGTCATTTGATTTGTTTTTCCGTCACTTATTTTTACTTATTTTGAGACATGTTTTTCGGTGCTCGATTTTCGAAACCCTAAAAATTTGTTTTTTTTTTAGATTTAAAACATTGGTTAGTCAAATAATAACATATTAAGCACTTAGGAGTCGTTTGATTTGTTTTTCGGTCACTAATTTTAGCTTATTTTTGGATATCGTTTTTCGGGGCTCCATTTTCGAAACCCTAAAAATTTGCTTTTTTCCGAGATTTAAAGCTTTGGGAAGTCAAATAATAACATATTAAGCACTTAAGAGTCATTTGATTTGTTTTTCGGTCACTTATTTTAGCTTATTTTGAGACGTCGTTTTTCGGGGTTCGATTTCTGAGATCCTTAAAATTTGTTTTTTTCGAGATTTAAAGTTTTGGGAAGTCAAATAATAACATATTAACCACTTAGGAGTCATTTGATTTGTTTTTCTGTCACTTATTTTAGCATATTTTGAGACGTCGTTTTTCGGGGCTCGATTTTCGAGACACTAAAAATTTGCTTTTTTTCGAGATTTAAAGTTTTGGGAAGTTAAATAATAACATATTAAGCACTTAGGAGTCATTTGATTTGTTTTTCGGTCACTTATTTTAGCATATTTTGAGACGTCGTTTTTCGGTGCTCTATTTTCGAGACCGAAATTTTTTGTTTTTTTTTGAGATTCTTTTGGAAGTCAAATAATAACATATTAAGCTCTTAGGAGTCATTTGATTTGTTTTTCGGTCACTTATTTTAGCATATTTTGAGACGTCGTTTTTCGAGGCTCCATTTTCGAGACCGAAATTTTTTGCTTTTTTCGAAATTTAAAGCTTTGGGAAGCCAAATAATAACATATTAAGCACTTAGGAGTCATTTGATTTGTTTTTCGGTCACTTATTTTAGCTTATTTTGAGACGTCGTTTTTCTGGGCTACATTTTCGAGACCCTAAAAATTTGCTTTTTTTCGATATTTAAAACTTTGGGAAGTTAAATAATAACATATTAAGCACTTAGGAGTCATTTGATTTGTTTTTCGGTCACTTATTTTAGCATATTTTGAGACGTCGTTTTTCGGGGCTCCATTTTCGAGACCGATTTTTTTTGCTTTTTTCGTGATTTAAAGCTTTGGGAAGTTAAATAATAACATATTAAGCACTTAGGAGTCATTTGATTTGTTTTTCGGTCACTTAGTTTAACTTATTTTGAGACGTCGTTTTTCGGGGCTCTATTTTCGAGACCCTAAAAATTTGTTTTTTTTCGAGATTTAAAGTTTTGGGAAGTCAAATAATAACATATTAAGCACTTAGGAGTCATTTGATTTGTTTTTCGGTCACTTATTTTAGCATATTTTGAGACGTCGTTTTTCGGGTCTCCATTTTCGAGACCTTAAAAAATTGCTTTTTTCGAGATTTAAAGCTTTGGGAAGTCAAATAATGACATATTAAGCACTTAGCAGCCATTTGATTTGTTTTTCGATCACTTATTTTAGTTTATTTTGAGACGTCGTTTTTCTGGGCTACATTTTCGAGACCCTAAAAATTTGCTTTTTTCGATATTTAAAGCTTTGGGAAGTTAAATAATAACATATTAAGCACTTAGGAGTCATTTGATTTATTTTTCGGTCACTTATTTTAGCATATTTTGAGACGTCGTTTTTCGGGGCTCTATTTTCGAGACCCTAAAAATTTGCTTTTTTTCGAGATTTAAAGTTTTGGGAAGTCAAATAATAACATATTAAGCACTTAGGAGTCATTTGATTTATTTTTCGGTCACTTATTTTAGCTTATTTTGAAACGTCGTTTTTTGGGACTACATTTTCGATACCCGAAAAATTTGATTTTTTTCGAGATTTTAAGTCTTGGGAAGTCAAATAATAACATATTAAGCACTTAGCAGTCATTTGATTTGTTTTTCGGTCACTTATTTTAGCATATTTTTAGACGTCGTTTTTCGGGGGCTCTATTTTCGAGACCGAATTTTTTTGCTTTTTTCGAGATTTAAAGCTTATGGAAGTCAAATAATAACATATTAAGCACTTAGCAGTCATTTGATTTGTTTTTCGATCACTTATTTTAGCATATTTTGAGACGTCGGTTTTCGGGGCTCCATTTTCGAGACCCATTTTTTTTGCTTTTTTCGTGATTTAAAGCTTTGGGAAGTCAAATAATAACATATTAAGCACTTAAGAGTCATTTGATTTGTTTTTCCGTCACTTATTTTTACTTATTTTGAGACATGTTTTTCGGTGCTCGATTTTCGAAACCCTAAAAATTTGTTTTTTTGTTAGATTTAAAACATTGGTTAGTCAAATAATAACATATTAAGCACTTAGGAGTCGTTTGATTTGTTTTTCGGTCACTAATTTTAGCTTATTTTTGGATATCGTTTTTCGGGGCTCCATTTTCGAAACCCTAAAAATTTGCTTTTTTCCGAGATTTAAAGCTTTGGGAAGTCAAATAATAACATATTAAGCACTTAGGAGTCATTTGATTTGTTTTTCTGTCACTTATTTTAGCATATTTTGAGACGTCGTTTTTCGGGGCTCGATTTTCGAGACACTAAAAATTTGCTTTTTTTCGAGATTTAAAGTTTTGGGAAGTTAAATAATAACATATTAAGCACTTAGGAGTCATTTGATTTGTTTTTCGGTCACTTATTTTAGCATATTTTGAGACGTCGTTTTTCGGTGCTCGATTTTCGAGACACTAAAAATTTGCTTTTTTTCGAGATTTAAAGTTTTGGGAAGTTAAATAATAACATATTAAGCACTTAGGAGTCATTTGATTTGTTTTTCGGTCACTTATTTTAGCATATTTTGAGACGTCGTTTTTCGGTGCTCTATTTTCGAGACCGAAATTTTTTGTTTTTTTTGAGATTCTTTTGGAAGTCAAATAATAACATATTAAGCTCTTAGGAGTCATTTGATTTGTTTTTCGGTCACTTATTTTAGCATATTTTGAGACGTCGTTTTTCGAGGCTCCATTTTCGAGACCGAAATTTTTTGCTTTTTTCGAAATTTAAAGCTTTGGGAAGCCAAATAATAACATATTAAGCACTTAGGAGTCATTTGATTTGTTTTTCGGTCACTTATTTTAGCTTATTTTGAGACGTCGTTTTTCTGGGCTACATTTTCGAGACCCTAAAAATTTGCTTTTTTTCGATATTTAAAACTTTGGGAAGTTAAATAATAACATATTAAGCACTTAGGAGTCATTTGATTTGTTTTTCGGTCACTTAGTTTAACTTATTTTGAGACGTCGTTTTTCGGGGCTCTATTTTCGAGACCCTAAAAATTTGTTTTTTTTCGAGATTTAAAGTTTTGGGAAGTCAAATAATAACATATTAAGCACTTAGGAGTCATTTGATTTGTTTTTCGGTCACTTATTTTAGCATATTTTGAGACGTCGTTTTTCGGGTCTCCATTTTCGAGACCTTAAAAATTTGCTTTTTTCGAGATTTAAAGCTTTGGGAAGTCAAATAATGACATATTAAGCACTTAGCAGCCATTTGATTTGTTTTTCGATCACTTATTTTAGTTTATTTTGAGACGTCGTTTTTCTGGGCTACATTTTCGAGACCCTAAAAATTTGCTTTTTTCGATATTTAAAGCTTTGGGAAGTTAAATAATAACATATTAAGCACTTAGGAGTCATTTGATTTATTTTTCGGTCACTTATTTTAGCATATTTTGAGACGTCGTTTTTCGGGGCTCTATTTTCGAGACCCTAAAAATTTGCTTTTTTTCGAGATTTAAAGTTTTGGGAAGTCAAATAATAACATATTAAGCACTTAGGAGTCATTTGATTTATTTTTCGGTCACTTATTTTATCTTATTTTGAAACGTCGTTTTTTGGGACAACATTTTCGAGACCCAAAAAATTTGCTTTTTTTCGAGATTTTAAGTCTTGGGAAGTCAAATAATAACATATTAAGCACTTAGCAGTCATTTGATTTGTTTTTCGGTCACTTATTTTAGCATATTTTTAGACGTCGTTTTTCGGGGGCTCTATTTTCGAGACCGAATTTTTTTGCTTTTTTCGAGATTTAAAGCTTATGGAAGTCAAATAATAACATATTAAGCACTTAGCAGTCATTTGATTTGTTTTTCGATCACTTATTTTAGCATATTTTGAGACGTCGGTTTTCGGGGCTCCATTTTCGAGACCGATTTTTTTTGCTTTTTTCGTGATTTAAAGCTTTGGGAAGTCAAATAATAACATATTAAGCACTTAAGAGTCATTTGATTTGTTTTTCCGTCACTTATTTTTACTTATTTTGAGACATGTTTTTCGGTGCTCGATTTTCGAAACCCTAAAAATTTGTTTTTTTTTTAGATTTAAAACATTGGTTAGTCAAATAATAACATATTAAGCACTTAGGAGTCGTTTGATTTGTTTTTCGGTCACTAATTTTAGCTTATTTTTGGATATCGTTTTTCGGGGCTCCATTTTCGAAACCCTAAAAATTTGCTTTTTTCCGAGATTTAAAGCTTTAGGAAGTCAAATAATAACATATTAAGCACTTAAGAGTCATTTGATTTGTTTTTCGGTCACTTATTTTAGCTTATTTTGAGACGTCGTTTTTCGGGGTTCGATTTCTGAGATCCTTAAAATTTGTTTTTTTCGAGATTTAAAGTTTTGGGAAGTCAAATAATAACATATTAACCACTTAGGAGTCATTTGATTTGTTTTTCTGTCACTTATTTTAGCATATTTTGAGACGTCGTTTTTCGGGGCTCGATTTTCGAGACACTAAAAATTTGCTTTTTTTCGAGATTTAAAGTTTTGGGAAGTTAAATAATAACATATTAAGCACTTAGGAGTCATTTGATTTGTTTTTCGGTCACTTATTTTAGCATATTTTGAGACGTCGTTTTTCGGTGCTCTATTTTCGAGACCGAAATTTTTTGTTTTTTTTGAGATTCTTTTGGAAGTCAAATAATAACATATTAAGCTCTTAGGAGTCATTTGATTTGTTTTTCGGTCACTTATTTTAGCATATTTTGAGACGTCGTTTTTCGAGGCTCCATTTTCGAGACCGAAATTTTTTGCTTTTTTCGAAATTTAAAGCTTTGGGAAGCCAAATAATAACATATTAAGCACTTAGGAGTCATTTGATTTGTTTTTCGGTCACTTATTTTAGCTTATTTTGAGACGTCGTTTTTCTGGGCTACATTTTCGAGACCCTAAAAATTTGCTTTTTTTCGATATTTAAAACTTTGGGAAGTTAAATAATAACATATTAAGCACTTAGGAGTCATTTGATTTGTTTTTCGGTCACTTAGTTTAACTTATTTTGAGACGTCGTTTTTCGGGGCTCTATTTTCGAGACCCTAAAAATTTGTTTTTTTTCGAGATTTAAAGTTTTGGCAAGTCAAATAATAACATATTAAGCACTTAGGAGTCATTTGATTTGTTTTTCGGTCACTTATTTTAGCATATTTTGAGACGTCGTTTTTCGGGTCTCCATTTTCGAGACCTTAAAAATTTGCTTTTTTCGAGATTTAAAGCTTTTGGAAGTCAAATAATGACATATTAAGCACTTAGCAGCCATTTGATTTGTTTTTCGATCACTTATTTTAGTTTATTTTGAGACGTCGTTTTTCTGGGCTACATTTTCGAGACCCTAAAAATTTGCTTTTTTCGATATTTAAAGCTTTGGGAAGTTAAATAATAACATATTAAGCACTTAGGAGTCATTTGATTTATTTTTCGGTCACTTATTTTAGCATATTTTGAGACGTCGTTTTTCGGGGCTCTATTTTCGAGACCCTAAAAATTTGCTTTTTTTCGAGATTTAAAGTTTTGGGAAGTCAAATAATAACATATTAAGCACTTAGGAGTCATTTGATTTATTTTTCGGTCACTTATTTTAGCTTATTTTGAAACGTCGTTTTTTGGGACTACATTTTCGATACCCGAAAAATTTGATTTTTTTCGAGATTTTAAGTCTTGGGAAGTCAAATAATAACATATTAAGCACTTAGCAGTCCTTTGATTTGTTTTTCGGTCACTTATTTTAGCATATTTTTAGACGTCGTTTTTCGGGGGCTCTATTTTCGAGACCGAATTTTTTTGCTTTTTTCGAGATTTAAAGCTTTTGGAAGTCAAATAATAACATATTAGCAGTCATTTGATTTGTTTTTCGGTCACTTATTTTAGCATATTTTGAGACGTCGTTTTTCGGGGCTCCATTTTCGAGACCGATTTTTTTTGCTTTTTTCGTGATTTAAAGCTTTGGGAAGTTAAATAATAACATATTAAGCACTTAGGAGTCATTTGATTTGTTTTTCGGTCACTTAGTTTAACTTATTTTGAGACGTCGTTTTTCGGGGCTCTATTTTCGAGACCCTAAAAATTTGTTTTTTTTCGAGATTTAAAGTTTTGGGAAGTCAAATAATAACATATTAAGCACTTAGGAGTCATTTGATTTGTTTTTCGGTCACTTATTTTAGCATATTTTGAGACGTCGTTTTTCGGGTCTCCATTTTCGAGACCTTAAAAAATTGCTTTTTTCGAGATTTAAAGCTTTGGGAAGTCAAATAATGACATATTAAGCACTTAGCAGCCATTTGATTTGTTTTTCGATCACTTATTTTAGTTTATTTTGAGACGTCGTTTTTCTGGGCTACATTTTCGAGACCCTAAAAATTTGCTTTTTTCGATATTTAAAGCTTTGGGAAGTTAAATAATAACATATTAAGCACTTAGGAGTCATTTGATTTATTTTTCGGTCACTTATTTTAGCATATTTTGAGACGTCGTTTTTCGGGGCTCTATTTTCGAGACCCTAAAAATTTGCTTTTTTTCGAGATTTAAAGTTTTGGGAAGTCAAATAATAACATATTAAGCACTTAGGAGTCATTTGATTTATTTTTCGGTCACTTATTTTAGCTTATTTTGAAACGTCGTTTTTTGGGACTACATTTTCGATACCCGAAAAATTTGATTTTCTTCGAGATTTTAAGTCTTGGGAAGTCAAATAATAACATATTAAGCACTTAGCAGTCATTTGATTTGTTTTTCGGTCACTTATTTTAGCATATTTTTAGACGTCGTTTTTCGGGGGCTCTATTTTCGAGACCGAATTTTTTTGCTTTTTTCGAGATTTAAAGCTTATGGAAGTCAAATAATAACATATTAAGCACTTAGCAGTCATTTGATTTGTTTTTCGATCACTTATTTTAGCATATTTTGAGACGTCGGTTTTCGGGGCTCCATTTTCGAGACCCATTTTTTTTGCTTTTTTCGTGATTTAAAGCTTTGGGAAGTCAAATAATAACATATTAAGCACTTAAGAGTCATTTGATTTGTTTTTCCGTCACTTATTTTTACTTATTTTGAGACATGTTTTTCGGTGCTCGATTTTCGAAACCCTAAAAATTTGTTTTTTTTTTAGATTTAAAACATTGGTTAGTCAAATAATAACATATTAAGCACTTAGGAGTCGTTTGATTTGTTTTTCGGTCACTAATTTTAGCTTATTTTTGGATATCGTTTTTCGGGGCTCCATTTTCGAAACCCTAAAAATTTGCTTTTTTCCGAGATTTAAAGCTTTGGGAAGTCAAATAATAACATATTAAGCACTTAGGAGTCATTTGATTTGTTTTTCTGTCACTTATTTTAGCATATTTTGAGACGTCGTTTTTCGGGGCTCGATTTTCGAGACACTAAAAATTTGCTTTTTTTCGAGATTTAAAGTTTTGGGAAGTTAAATAATAACATATTAAGCACTTAGGAGTCATTTGATTTGTTTTTCGGTCACTTATTTTAGCATATTTTGAGACGTCGTTTTTCGGTGCTCGATTTTCGAGACACTAAAAATTTGCTTTTTTTCGAGATTTAAAGTTTTGGGAAGTTAAATAATAACATATTAAGCACTTAGGAGTCATTTGATTTGTTTTTCGGTCACTTATTTTAGCATATTTTGAGACGTCGTTTTTCGGTGCTCTATTTTCGAGACCGAAATTTTTTGTTTTTTTTGAGATTCTTTTGGAAGTCAAATAATAACATATTAAGCTCTTAGGAGTCATTTGATTTGTTTTTCGGTCACTTATTTTAGCATATTTTGAGACGTCGTTTTTCGAGGCTCCATTTTCGAGACCGAAATTTTTTGCTTTTTTCGAAATTTAAAGCTTTGGGAAGCCAAATAATAACATATTAAGCACTTAGGAGTCATTTGATTTGTTTTTCGGTCACTTATTTTAGCTTATTTTGAGACGTCGTTTTTCTGGGCTACATTTTCGAGACCCTAAAAATTTGCTTTTTTTCGATATTTAAAACTTTGGGAAGTTAAATAATAACATATTAAGCACTTAGGAGTCATTTGATTTGTTTTTCGGTCACTTAGTTTAACTTATTTTGAGACGTCGTTTTTCGGGGCTCTATTTTCGAGACCCTAAAAATTTGTTTTTTTTCGAGATTTAAAGTTTTGGGAAGTCAAATAATAACATATTAAGCACTTAGGAGTCATTTGATTTGTTTTTCGGTCACTTATTTTAGCATATTTTGAGACGTCGTTTTTCGGGTCTCCATTTTCGAGACCTTAAAAATTTGCTTTTTTCGAGATTTAAAGCTTTGGGAAGTCAAATAATGACATATTAAGCACTTAGCAGCCATTTGATTTGTTTTTCGATCACTTATTTTAGTTTATTTTGAGACGTCGTTTTTCTGGGCTACATTTTCGAGACCCTAAAAATTTGCTTTTTTCGATATTTAAAGCTTTGGGAAGTTAAATAATAACATATTAAGCACTTAGGAGTCATTTGATTTATTTTTCGGTCACTTATTTTAGCATATTTTGAGACGTCGTTTTTCGGGGCTCTATTTTCGAGACCCTAAAAATTTGCTTTTTTTCGAGATTTAAAGTTTTGGGAAGTCAAATAATAACATATTAAGCACTTAGGAGTCATTTGATTTATTTTTCGGTCACTTATTTTAGCTTATTTTGAAACGTCGTTTTTTGGGACTACATTTTCGATACCCGAAAAATTTGATTTTTTTCGAGATTTTAAGTCTTGGGAAGTCAAATAATAACATATTAAGCACTTAGCAGTCCTTTGATTTGTTTTTCGGTCACTTATTTTAGCATATTTTTAGACGTCGTTTTTCGGGGGCTCTATTTTCGAGACCGAATTTTTTTGCTTTTTTCGAGATTTAAAGCTTTTGGAAGTCAAATAATAACATATTAGCAGTCATTTGATTTGTTTTTCGGTCACTTATTTTAGCATATTTTGAGACGTCGTTTTTCGGGGCTCCATTTTCGAGACCGATTTTTTTTGCTTTTTTCGTGATTTAAAGCTTTGGGAAGTTAAATAATAACATATTAAGCACTTAGGAGTCATTTGATTTGTTTTTCGGTCACTTAGTTTAACTTATTTTGAGACGTCGTTTTTCGGGGCTCTATTTTCGAGACCCTAAAAATTTGTTTTTTTTCGAGATTTAAAGTTTTGGGAAGTCAAATAATAACATATTAAGCACTTAGGAGTCATTTGATTTGTTTTTCGGTCACTTATTTTAGCATATTTTGAGACGTCGTTTTTCGGGTCTCCATTTTCGAGACCTTAAAAAATTGCTTTTTTCGAGATTTAAAGCTTTGGGAAGTCAAATAATGACATATTAAGCACTTAGCAGCCATTTGATTTGTTTTTCGATCACTTATTTTAGTTTATTTTGAGACGTCGTTTTTCTGGGCTACATTTTCGAGACCCTAAAAATTTGCTTTTTTCGATATTTAAAGCTTTGGGAAGTTAAATAATAACATATTAAGCACTTAGGAGTCATTTGATTTATTTTTCGGTCACTTATTTTAGCATATTTTGAGACGTCGTTTTTCGGGGCTCTATTTTCGAGACCCTAAAAATTTGCTTTTTTTCGAGATTTAAAGTTTTGGGAAGTCAAATAATAACATATTAAGCACTTAGGAGTCATTTGATTTATTTTTCGGTCACTTATTTTAGCTTATTTTGAAACGTCGTTTTTTGGGACTACATTTTCGATACCCGAAAAATTTGATTTTTTTCGAGATTTTAAGTCTTGGGAAGTCAAATAATAACATATTAAGCACTTAGCAGTCATTTGATTTGTTTTTCGGTCACTTATTTTAGCATATTTTTAGACGTCGTTTTTCGGGGGCTCTATTTTCGAGACCGAATTTTTTTGCTTTTTTCGAGATTTAAAGCTTATGGAAGTCAAATAATAACATATTAAGCACTTAGCAGTCATTTGATTTGTTTTTCGATCACTTATTTTAGCATATTTTGAGACGTCGGTTTTCGGGGCTCCATTTTCGAGACCCATTTTTTTTGCTTTTTTCGTGATTTAAAGCTTTGGGAAGTCAAATAATAACATATTAAGCACTTAAGAGTCATTTGATTTGTTTTTCCGTCACTTATTTTTACTTATTTTGAGACATGTTTTTCGGTGCTCGATTTTCGAAACCCTAAAAATTTGTTTTTTTTTTAGATTTAAAACATTGGTTAGTCAAATAATAACATATTAAGCACTTAGGAGTCGTTTGATTTGTTTTTCGGTCACTAATTTTAGCTTATTTTTGGATATCGTTTTTCGGGGCTCCATTTTCGAAACCCTAAAAATTTGCTTTTTTCCGAGATTTAAAGCTTTGGGAAGTCAAATAATAACATATTAAGCACTTAGGAGTCATTTGATTTGTTTTTCTGTCACTTATTTTAGCATATTTTGAGACGTCGTTTTTCGGGGCTCGATTTTCGAGACACTAAAAATTTGCTTTTTTTCGAGATTTAAAGTTTTGGGAAGTTAAATAATAACATATTAAGCACTTAGGAGTCATTTGATTTGTTTTTCGGTCACTTATTTTAGCATATTTTGAGACGTCGTTTTTCGGTGCTCGATTTTCGAGACACTAAAAATTTGCTTTTTTTCGAGATTTAAAGTTTTGGGAAGTTAAATAATAACATATTAAGCACTTAGGAGTCATTTGATTTGTTTTTCGGTCACTTATTTTAGCATATTTTGAGACGTCGTTTTTCGGTGCTCTATTTTCGAGACCGAAATTTTTTGTTTTTTTTGAGATTCTTTTGGAAGTCAAATAATAACATATTAAGCTCTTAGGAGTCATTTGATTTGTTTTTCGGTCACTTATTTTAGCATATTTTGAGACGTCGTTTTTCGAGGCTCCATTTTCGAGACCGAAATTTTTTGCTTTTTTCGAAATTTAAAGCTTTGGGAAGCCAAATAATAACATATTAAGCACTTAGGAGTCATTTGATTTGTTTTTCGGTCACTTATTTTAGCTTATTTTGAGACGTCGTTTTTCTGGGCTACATTTTCGAGACCCTAAAAATTTGCTTTTTTTCGATATTTAAAACTTTGGGAAGTTAAATAATAACATATTAAGCACTTAGGAGTCATTTGATTTGTTTTTCGGTCACTTAGTTTAACTTATTTTGAGACGTCGTTTTTCGGGGCTCTATTTTCGAGACCCTAAAAATTTGTTTTTTTTCGAGATTTAAAGTTTTGGGAAGTCAATTAATAACATATTAAGCACTTAGGAGTCATTTGATTTGTTTTTCGGTCACTTATTTTAGCATATTTTGAGACGTCGTTTTTCGGGTCTCCATTTTCGAGACCTTAAAAATTTGCTTTTTTCGAGATTTAAAGCTTTGGGAAGTCAAATAATGACATATTAAGCACTTAGCAGCCATTTGATTTGTTTTTCGATCACTTATTTTAGTTTATTTTGAGACGTCGTTTTTCTGGGCTACATTTTCGAGACCCTAAAAATTTGCTTTTTTCGATATTTAAAGCTTTGGGAAGTTAAATAATAACATATTAAGCACTTAGGAGTCATTTGATTTATTTTTCGGTCACTTATTTTAGCATATTTTGAGACGTCGTTTTTCGGGGCTCTATTTTCGAGACCCTAAAAATTTGCTTTTTTTCGAGATTTAAAGTTTTGGGAAGTCAAATAATAACATATTAAGCACTTAGGAGTCATTTGATTTATTTTTCGGTCACTTATTTTAGCTTATTTTGAAGCGTCGTTTTTTTGGGACTACATTTTCGATACCCGAAAAATTTGATTTTTTTCGAGATTTTAAGTCTTGGGAAGTCAAATAATAACATATTAAGCACTTAGCAGTCCTTTGATTTGTTTTTCGGTCACTTATTTTAGCATATTTTTAGACGTCGTTTTTCGGGGGCTCTATTTTCGAGACCGAATTTTTTTGCTTTTTTCGAGATTTAAAGCTTTTGGAAGTCAAATAATAACATATTAGCAGTCATTTGATTTGTTTTTCGGTCACTTATTTTAGCATATTTTGAGACGTCGTTTTTCGGGGCTCCATTTTCGAGACCGATTTTTTTTGCTTTTTTCGTGATTTAAAGCTTTGGGAAGTTAAATAATAACATATTAAGCACTTAGGAGTCATTTGATTTGTTTTTCGGTCACTTAGTTTAACTTATTTTGAGACGTCGTTTTTCGGGGCTCTATTTTCGAGACCCTAAAAATTTGTTTTTTTTCGAGATTTAAAGTTTTGGGAAGTCAAATAATAACATATTAAGCACTTAGGAGTCATTTGATTTGTTTTTCGGTCACTTATTTTAGCATATTTTGAGACGTCGTTTTTCGGGTCTCCATTTTCGAGACCTTAAAAAATTGCTTTTTTCGAGATTTAAAGCTTTGGGAAGTCAAATAATGACATATTAAGCACTTAGCAGCCATTTGATTTGTTTTTCGATCACTTATTTTAGTTTATTTTGAGACGTCGTTTTTCTGGGCTACATTTTCGAGACCCTAAAAATTTGCTTTTTTCGATATTTAAAGCTTTGGGAAGTTAAATAATAACATATTAAGCACTTAGGAGTCATTTGATTTATTTTTCGGTCACTTATTTTAGCATATTTTGAGACGTCGTTTTTCGGGGCTCTATTTTCGAGACCCTAAAAATTTGCTTTTTTTCGAGATTTAAAGTTTTGGGAAGTCAAATAATAACATATTAAGCACTTAGGAGTCATTTGATTTATTTTTCGGTCACTTATTTTAGCTTATTTTGAAACGTCGTTTTTTGGGACTACATTTTCGATACCCGAAAAATTTGATTTTTTTCGAGATTTTAAGTCTTGGGAAGTCAAATAATAACATATTAAGCACTTAGCAGTCATTTGATTTGTTTTTCGGTCACTTATTTTAGCATATTTTTAGACGTCGTTTTTCGGGGGCTCTATTTTCGAGACCGAATTTTTTTGCTTTTTTCGAGATTTAAAGCTTATGGAAGTCAAATAATAACATATTAAGCACTTAGCAGTCATTTGATTTGTTTTTCGATCACTTATTTTAGCATATTTTGAGACGTCGGTTTTCGGGGCTCCATTTTCGAGACCCATTTTTTTTGCTTTTTTCGTGATTTAAAGCTTTGGGAAGTCAAATAATAACATATTAAGCACTTAAGAGTCATTTGATTTGTTTTTCCGTCACTTATTTTTACTTATTTTGAGACATGTTTTTCGGTGCTCGATTTTCGAAACCCTAAAAATTTGTTTTTTTTTTAGATTTAAAACATTGGTTAGTCAAATAATAACATATTAAGCACTTAGGAGTCGTTTGATTTGTTTTTCGGTCACTAATTTTAGCTTATTTTTGGATATCGTTTTTCGGGGCTCCATTTTCGAAACCCTAAAAATTTGCTTTTTTCCGAGATTTAAAGCTTTGGGAAGTCAAATAATAACATATTAAGCACTTAGGAGTCATTTGATTTGTTTTTCTGTCACTTATTTTAGCATATTTTGAGACGTCGTTTTTCGGGGCTCGATTTTCGAGACACTAAAAATTTGCTTTTTTTCGAGATTTAAAGTTTTGGGAAGTTAAATAATAACATATTAAGCACTTAGGAGTCATTTGATTTGTTTTTCGGTCACTTATTTTAGCATATTTTGAGACGTCGTTTTTCGGTGCTCGATTTTCGAGACACTAAAAATTTGCTTTTTTTCGAGATTTAAAGTTTTGGGAAGTTAAATAATAACATATTAAGCACTTAGGAGTCATTTGATTTGTTTTTCGGTCACTTATTTTAGCATATTTTGAGACGTCGTTTTTCGGTGCTCTATTTTCGAGACCGAAATTTTTTGTTTTTTTTGAGATTCTTTTGGAAGTCAAATAATAACATATTAAGCTCTTAGGAGTCATTTGATTTGTTTTTCGGTCACTTATTTTAGCATATTTTGAGACGTCGTTTTTCGAGGCTCCATTTTCGAGACCGAAATTTTTTGCTTTTTTCGAAATTTAAAGCTTTGGGAAGCCAAATAATAACATATTAAGCACTTAGGAGTCATTTGATTTGTTTTTCGGTCACTTATTTTAGCTTATTTTGAGACGTCGTTTTTCTGGGCTACATTTTCGAGACCCTAAAAATTTGCTTTTTTTCGATATTTAAAACTTTGGGAAGTTAAATAATAACATATTAAGCACTTAGGAGTCATTTGATTTGTTTTTCGGTCACTTAGTTTAACTTATTTTGAGACGTCGTTTTTCGGGGCTCTATTTTCGAGACCCTAAAAATTTGTTTTTTTTCGAGATTTAAAGTTTTGGGAAGTCAAATAATAACATATTAAGCACTTAGGAGTCATTTGATTTGTTTTTGGGTCACTTATTTTAGCATATTTTGAGACGTCGTTTTTCGGGTCTTCATTTTCGAGACCTTAAAAATTTGCTTTTTTCGAGATTTAAAGCTTTGGGAAGTCAAATAATGACATATTAAGCACTTAGCAGCCATTTGATTTGTTTTTCGATCACTTCTTTTAGTTTATTTTGAGACGTCGTTTTTCTGGGCTACATTTTCGAGACCCTAAAAATTTGCTTTTTTCGATATTTAAAGCTTTGGGAAGTTAAATAATAACATATTAAGCACTTAGGAGTCATTTGATTTATTTTTCGGTCACTTATTTTAGCATATTTTGAGACGTCGTTTTTCGGGGCTCTATTTTCGAGACCCTAAAAATTTGCTTTTTTTCGAGATTTAAAGTTTTGGGAAGTCAAATAATAACATATTAAGCACTTAGGAGTCATTTGATTTATTTTTCGGTCACTTATTTTAGCTTATTTTGAAACGTCGTTTTTTGGGACTACATTTTCGATACCCGAAAAATTTGATTTTTTTCGAGATTTTAAGTCTTGGGAAGTCAAATAATAACATATTAAGCACTTAGCAGTCCTTTGATTTGTTTTTCGGTCACTTATTTTAGCATATTTTTAGACGTCGTTTTTCGGGGGCTCTATTTTCGAGACCGAATTTTTTTGCTTTTTTCGAGATTTAAAGCTTTTGGAAGTCAAATAATAACATATTAGCAGTCATTTGATTTGTTTTTCGGTCACTTATTTTAGCATATTTTGAGACGTCGTTTTTCGGGGCTCCATTTTCGAGACCGATTTTTTTTGCTTTTTTCATGATTTAAAGCTTTGGGAAGTCAAATAATAACATATTAAGCACTTAGGAGTCATTTGATTTGTTTTTCCGTCACTTATTTTTGCTTATTTTGAGACATGTTTTTCGGGGGTCGATTTTCAAAACCCTAAAAATTTGCTTTTTTTTCGAGATTTAAATCATTGGTAAGTCAAATAATAACATATTAAGCACTTAGGAGTCGTTTGATTTGTTTTTCGGTCACTAATTTTAGCTTATTTTTGGATATCGTTTTTCGGGACTCCATTTTCGAGACCCTAAAAATTTGCTTTTTTCCGAGATTTAAAGCTTTGGGATGTCAAATAATAACATATTAAGCACTTAAGAGTCATTTGATTTGTTTTTCGGTCACTTATTTTAGCTTATTTAAAGAAGTCGTTTTTCGGGGCAATGTTTTCGAGACCCTAAAAATGTGTTCTTTTTTCGAGATTTAAAGCTTTGGGAAATCAAATAATAACATATTAATCACTTATGAGTCATTTGATTTGTTTTTCAGTCACTTATTTTAGCTTATTTTGAGACGTCGTTTTTCGGGCCTCCATTTTCGAGACCCTAAAAATTTGCTTTTTTTCAAGATTTAACGCTTTGGGAAGTCAAATAATAACATATTAAGCACTTAGGAGTCATTTGATTTGTTTTTCGGCCACTTATTTTAGCTTATTTAAAGAAGTCGTTTTTCGAGGCTATGTTTTCGAGACCCTAAAAATGTGTTCTTTTTTCGAGATTTAAAGCTTTGGGAAGTAAAATAATAACATATTAAGCACTTATGAGTCATTTGATTTGTTTTTCCGTCACTTATTTTGAGACGTCGTTTTTCGGGGCTACATTTTCGAGACCCTAAAAATTTGCTTTTTTTTCGAGATTTTAAGCTTTCGAAAATCAAATAATAACATATTAAGCACTTAGGAGTCATTTGATTTGTTTTTCGGTCACTTATTTTAGCTTATTTTGAGACGTCGTTTTTCGGGGTTCAATTTCTGAGATCCTAAAAATTTGCTTTTTTTCGAGATTTAAAGTTTTGGGAAGTTAAATAATAACATATTAAGCACTTAGGAGTCATTTGATTTGTTTTTCGGTCACTTATTTTAGCAAATTTTGAAACGTCGTTTTTCGGGGCTCTATTTTCGAGACCGAATTTTTTTGCTTTTTTCGAGATTCTTTGGGAAGTCAAATAATAACATATTAAGCTCTTAGGAGTCATTTGATTTGTTTTTCGGTCACTTATTTTAGCATATTTTGAGACGTCGTTTTTCGGTGCTCTATTTTCGAGACCGAAATTTTTTGTTTTTTTCGAGATTCTTTGGGAAGTCAAATAATAACATATTAAGCTCTTAGGAGTCATTTGATTTGTTTTTCCGTCACTTATTTTAGCTTATTTTGAGACGTCGTTTTTCAGGGCTACATTTTCGAGACCCTAAAAATTTTCTTTTTTTTCGAGATTTTAAGCTTTCGAAAATCAAATAATAACATATTAAGCACTTAGGAGTCATTTGATTTGTTTTTCGGTCACTTATTTTAGCTTATTTTGAGACGTCGTTTTTCGGGGCAACATTTTCAAATAATAACATATTAAGCACTTATGAATCATTTGATTTGTTTTTCGGTCACTTATTTTAGCATATTTTGAGACTTCATTTTTCCGGGCTCGTTTTCGAGACCCTAAAAATTTGTTTTTTTTCGAGATTTAAAGTTTTGGGAAGTTAAATAATAACATATTAAGCACTTAGGAGTCATTTGATTTGTTTTTCGGTCACTTATTTTAGCATATTTTGAGACGTCGTTTTTCGGGGCTCTATTTTCGAGACCGAAATTTTTTGCTTTTTTCGAGATTCTTTGGGAAGCAAATAATAACATATTAAGCTCTTAGGAGTTATTTGATTTGTTTTTCGGTCACTTATTTTAGCATATTTTGAGACGTCGTTTTTCGAGGCTCCATTTTCGAGACCGAAATTTTTTGCTTTTTTCGAAATTTAAAGCTTTGGGAAGCCAAATAATAACATATTAAGCACTTAGGAGTCATTTGATTTGTTTTTCGGTCACTTATTTTAGCTTATTTTGAGACGTCGTTTTTCGGGGCTCTATTTTCGAGACCGAAATTTTTTGCTTTTTTCGAGATTTAAAGCTTTGGGAAGTCAAATAATAACATATTAAGCACTTAAGAGTCATTTGATTTGTTTTTCCGTCACTTATTTTTGCTTATTTTGAGACATGTTTTTCGGTGCTCGATTTTCGAAACCCTAAAAATTTGTTTTTTTTTTAGATTTAAAACATTGGTTAGTCAAATAATAACATATTAAGCACTTAGGAGTCGTTTGATTTGTTTTTCGGTCACTAATTTTAGCTTATTTTTGGATATCGTTTTTCGGGGCTCCATTTTCGAAACCCTAAAAATTTGCTTTTTTCCGTGATTTAAAGCTTTGGGAAGTCAAATAATAACATATTAAGCACTTAGGAGTCATTTGATTTGTTTTTCTGTCACTTATTTTAGCATATTTTGAGACGTCGTTTTTCGGGGCTCGATTTTCGAGACACTAAAAATTTGCTTTTTTTCGAGATTTAAAGTTTTGGGAAGTTAAATAATAACATATTAAGCACTTAGGAGTCATTTGATTTGTTTTTCGGTCACTTATTTTAGCATATTTTGAGACGTCGTTTTTCGGTGCTCGATTTTCGAGACACTAAAAATTTGCTTTTTTTCGAGATTTAAAGTTTTGGGAAGTTAAATAATAACATATTAAGCACTTAGGAGTCATTTGATTTGTTTTTCGGTCACTTATTTTAGCATATTTTGAGACGTCGTTTTTCGGTGCTCTATTTTCGAGACCGAAATTTTTTGTTTTTTTTGAGATTCTTTTGGAAGTCAAATAATAACATATTAAGCTCTTAGGAGTCATTTGATTTGTTTTTCGGTCACTTATTTTAGCATATTTTGAGACGTCGTTTTTCGAGGCTCCATTTTCGAGACCGAAATTTTTTGCTTTTTTCGAAATTTAAAGCTTTGGGAAGCCAAATAATAACATATTAAGCACTTAGGAGTCATTTGATTTGTTTTTCGGTCACTTATTTTAGCTTATTTTGAGACGTCGTTTTTCTGGGCTACATTTTCGAGACCCTAAAAATTTGCTTTTTTTCGATATTTAAAACTTTGGGAAGTTAAATAATAACATATTAAGCACTTAGGAGTCATTTGATTTGTTTTTCGGTCACTTAGTTTAACTTATTTTGAGACGTCGTTTTTCGGGGCTCTATTTTCGAGACCCTAAAAATTTGTTTTTTTTCGAGATTTAAAGTTTTGGGAAGTCAAATAATAACATATTAAGCACTTAGGAGTCATTTGATTTGTTTTTCGGTCACTTATTTTAGCATATTTTGAGACGTCGTTTTTCGGGTCTCCATTTTCGAGACCTTAAAAATTTGCTTTTTTCGGGATTTAAAGCTTTGGGAAGTCAAATAATGACATATTAAGCACTTAGCAGCCATTTGATTTGTTTTTCGATCACTTCTTTTAGTTTATTTTGAGACGTCGTTTTTCTGGGCTACATTTTCGAGACCCTAAAAATTTGCTTTTTTCGATATTTAAAGCTTTGGGAAGTTAAATAATAACATATTAAGCACTTAGGAGTCATTTGATTTATTTTTCGGTCACTTATTTTAGCATATTTTGAGACGTCGTTTTTCGGGGCTCTATTTTCGAGACCCTAAAAATTTGCTTTTTTTCGAGATTTAAAGTTTTGGGAAGTCAAATAATAACATATTAAGCACTTAGGAGTCATTTGATTTATTTTTCGGTCACTTATTTTAGCTTATTTTGAAACGTCGTTTTTTGGGACTACATTTTCGATACCCGAAAAATTTGATTTTTTTCGAGATTTTAAGTCTTGGGAAGTCAAATAATAACATATTAAGCACTTAGCAGTCCTTTGATTTGTTTTTCGGTCACTTATTTTAGCATATTTTTAGACGTCGTTTTTCGGGGGCTCTATTTTCGAGACCGAATTTTTTTGCTTTTTTCGAGATTTAAAGCTTTTGGAAGTCAAATAATAACATATTAGCAGTCATTTGATTTGTTTTTCGGTCACTTATTTTAGCATATTTTGAGACGTCGTTTTTCGGGGCTCCATTTTCGAGACCGATTTTTTTTGCTTTTTTCATGATTTAAAGCTTTGGGAAGTCAAATAATAACATATTAAGCACTTAGGAGTCATTTGATTTGTTTTTCCGTCACTTATTTTTGCTTATTTTGAGACATGTTTTTCGGGGCTCGATTTTCAAAACCCTAAAAATTTGCTTTTTTTCGAGATTTAAATCATTGGTAAGTCAAATAATAACATATTAAGCACTTAGGAGTCGTTTGATTTGTTTTTCGGTCACTAATTTTAGCTTATTTTTGGATATCGTTTTTCGGGACTCCATTTTCGAGACCCTAAAAATTTGCTTTTTTCCGAGATTTAAAGCTTTGGGATGTCAAATAATAACATATTAAGCACTTAAGAGTCATTTGATTTGTTTTTCGGTCACTTATTTTAGCTTATTTAAAGAAGTCGTTTTTCGGGGCAATGTTTTCGAGACCCTAAAAATGTGTTCTTTTTTCGAGATTTAAAGCTTTGGGAAATCAAATAATAACATATTAATCACTTATGAGTCATTTGATTTGTTTTTCAGTCACTTATTTTAGCTTATTTTGAGACGTCGTTTTTCGGGCCTCCATTTTCGAGACCCTAAAAATTTGCTTTTTTTCAAGATTTAACGCTTTGGGAAGTCAAATAATAACATATTAAGCACTTAGGAGTCATTTGATTTGTTTTTCGGCCACTTATTTTAGCTTATTTAAAGAAGTCGTTTTTCGAGGCTATGTTTTCGAGACCCTAAAATGTGTTCTTTTTTCGAGATTTAAAGCTTTGGGAAGTAAAATAATAACATATTAAGCACTTATGAGTCATTTGATTTGTTTTTCCGTCACTTATTTTGAGACGTCGTTTTTCGGGGCTACATTTTCGAGACCCTAAAAATTTGCTTTTTTTTCGAGATTTTAAGCTTTCGGAAATCAAATAATAACATATTAAGCACTTAGGAGTCATTTGATTTGTTTTTCGGTCACTTATTTTAGCTTATTTTGAGACGTCGTTTTTCGGGGTTCAATTTCTGAGATCCTAAAAATTTGCTTTTTTTCGAGATTTAAAGTTTTGGGAAGTTAAATAATAACATATTAAGCACTTAGGAGTCATTTGATTTGTTTTTCGGTCACTTATTTTAGCAAATTTTGAAACGTCGTTTTTCGGGGCTCTATTTTCAAGACCGAATTTTTTTGCTTTTTTCGAGATTCTTTGGGAAGTCAAATAATAACATATTAAGCTCTTAGGAGTCATTTGATTTGTTTTTCGGTCACTTATTTTAGCATATTTTGAGACGTCGTTTTTCGGTGCTCTATTTTCGAGACCGAAATTTTTTGTTTTTTTCGAGATTCTTTGGGAAGTCAAATAATAACATATTAAGCTCTTAGGAGTCATTTGATTTGTTTTTCCGTCACTTATTTTAGCTTATTTTGAGACGTCGTTTTTCGGGGCTACATTTTCGAGACCCTAAAAATTTTCTTTTTTTTCGAGATTTTAAGCTTTCGAAAATCAAATAATAACATATTAAGCACTTAGGAGTCATTTGATTTGTTTTTCGGTCACTTATTTTAGCTTATTTTGAGACGTCGTTTTTCGGGGCAACATTTTCAAATAATAACATATTAAGCACTTATGAATCATTTGATTTGTTTTTCGGTCACTTATTTTAGCATATTTTGAGACTTCATTTTTCCGGGCTCGTTTTCGAGACCCTAAAAATTTGTTTTTTTTCGAGATTTAAAGTTTTGGGAAGTTAAATAATAACATATTAAGCACTTAGGAGTCATTTGATTTGTTTTTCGGTCACTTATTTTAGCATATTTTGAGACGTCGTTTTTCGAGGCTCATTTTTCGAGACCGAAATTTTTTGCTTTTTTCGAAATTTAAAGCTTTGGGAAGCCAAATAATAACATATTAAGCACTTAGGAGTCATTTGATTTGTTTTTCGGTCACTTATTTTAGCTTATTTTGAGACGTCGTTTTTCGGGGCTCTATTTTCGAGACCGAAATTTTTTGCTTTTTTCGAGATTTAAAGCTTTGGGAAGTCAAATAATAACATATTAAGCACTTAAGAGTCATTTGATTTGTTTTTCCGTCACTTATTTTTGCTTATTTTGAGACATGTTTTTCGGTGCTCGATTTTCGAAACCCTAAAAATTTGTTTTTTTTTTAGATTTAAAACATTGGTTAGTCAAATAATAACATATTAAGCACTTAGGAGTCGTTTGATTTGTTTTTCGGTCACTAATTTTAGCTTATTTTTGGATATCGTTTTTCGGGGCTCCATTTTCGAAACCCTAAAAATTTGCTTTTTTCCGAGATTTAAAGCTTTGGGAAGTCAAATAATAACATATTAAGCACTTATGAGTCATTTGATTTGTTTTTCGGTCACTTATTTTAGCTTATTTTGAGACGTCGTTTTTTTGGGCTACATTTTCGAGACCCTAAAAATTTGCTTTTTTTCGATATTTAAAGCTTTGGGAAGTTAAATAATAACATATTAAGCACTTAGGAGTCATTTGATTTGTTTTTCGGTCACTTAGTTTAGCTTATTTTGAGACGTCGTTTTTCGGGGCTCTATTTTCGAGACCCTAAAAATTTGCTTTTTTTCGAGATTTAAAGTTTTGGGAAGTCAAATAATAACATATTAAGCACTTAGGAGTCATTTGATTTGTTTTTAGGTCACTTATTTTAGCATATTTTTAGACGTCGTTTTTCGGGGGCTCTATTTTCGAGACCGAATTTTTTTGCTTTTTTCGAGATTTAAAGCTTATGGAAGTCAAATAATAACATATTAAGCACTTAGCAGTCATTTGATTTGTTTTTCGGTCACTTATTTTAGCATATTTTGAGACGTCGTTTTTCGGGGCTCCATTTTCGAGACCGATTTTTTTTGCTTTTTTCGTGATTTAAAGCTTTGGGAAGTCAAATAATAACATATTAAGCACTTAAGAGTCATTTGATTTGTTTTTCCGTCACTTATTTTTGCTTATTTTGAGACATGTTTTTCGGTGCTCGATTTTCGAAACCCTAAAAATTTGTTTTTTTTTTAGATTTAAAACATTGGTTAGTCAAATAATAACATATTAAGCACTTAGGAGTCGTTTGATTTGTTTTTCGGTCACTAATTTTAGCTTATTTTTGGATATCGTTTTTCGGGGCTCCATTTTCGAAACCCTAAAAATTTGCTTTTTTCCGAGATTTAAAGCTTTGGGAAGTCAAATAATAACATATTAAGCACTTAAGAGTCATTTGATTTGTTTTTCGGTCACTTATTTTAGCTTATTTTGAGACGTCGTTTTTCGGGGTTCGATTTCTGAGATCCTTAAAATTTGTTTTTTTCGAGATTTAAAGTTTTGGGAAGTCAAATAATAACATATTAACCACTTAGGAGTCATTTGATTTGTTTTTCTGTCACTTATTTTAGCATATTTTGAGACGTCGTTTTTCGGGGCTCGATTTTCGAGACACTAAAAATTTGCTTTTTTTCGAGATTTAAAGTTTTGGGAAGTTAAATAATAACATATTAAGCACTTAGGAGTCATTTGATTTGTTTTTCGGTCACTTATTTTAGCATATTTTGAGACGTCGTTTTTCGGTGCTCTATTTTCGAGACCGAAATTTTTTGTTTTTTTTGAGATTCTTTTGGAAGTCAAATAATAACATATTAAGCTCTTAGGGGTCATTTGATTTGTTTTTCGGTCACTTATTTTAGCATATTTTGAGACGTCGTTTTTCGAGGCTCCATTTTCGAGACCGAAATTTTTTGCTTTTTTCGAAATTTAAAGCTTTGGGAAGCCAAATAATAACATATTAAGCACTTAGGAGTCATTTGATTTGTTTTTCGGTCACTTATTTTAGCTTATTTTGAGACGTCGTTTTTCTGGGCTACATTTTCGAGACCCTAAAAATTTGCTTTTTTTCGATATTTAAAGCTTTGGGAAGTTAAATAATAACATATTAAGCACTTAGGAGTCATTTGATTTGTTTTTCGGTCACTTAGTTTAACTTATTTTGAGACGTCGTTTTTCGGGGCTCTATTTTCGAGACCCTAAAAATTTGTTTTTTTTCGAGATTTAAAGTTTTGGGAAGTCAAATAATAACATATTAAGCACTTAGGAGTCATTTGATTTGTTTTTCGGTCACTTATTTTAGCATATTTTGAGACGTCGTTTTTCGGGTCTCCATTTTCGAGACCTTAAAAATTTGCTTTTTTCGAGATTTAAAGCTTTGGGAAGTCAAATAATGACATATTAAGCACTTAGCAGCCATTTGATTTGTTTTTCGATCACTTATTTTAGTTTATTTTTGAGACGTCGTTTTTCTGGGCTACATTTTCGAGACCCTAAAAATTTGCTTTTTTCGATATTTAAAGCTTTGGGAAGTTAAATAATAACATATTAAGCACTTAGGAGTCATTTGATTTGTTTTTCGGTCACTTAGTTTAACTTATTTTGAGACGTCGTTTTTCGGGGCTCTATTTTCGAGACCCTAAAAATTTGTTTTTTTTCGAGATTTAAAGTTTTGGGAAGTCAAATAATAACATATTAAGCACTTAGGAGTCATTTGATTTGTTTTTCGGTCACTTATTTTAGCATATTTTGAGACGTCGTTTTTCGGGTCTCCATTTTCGAGACCTTAAAAATTTGCTTTTTTCGAGATTTAAAGCTTTGGGAAGTCAAATAATGACATATTAAGCACTTAGCAGCCATTTGATTTGTTTTTCGATCACTTATTTTAGTTTATTTTTGAGACGTCGTTTTTCTGGGCTACATTTTCGAGACCCTAAAAATTTGCTTTTTTCGATATTTAAAGCTTTGGGAAGTTAAATAATAACATATTAAGCACTTAGGAGTCATTTGATTTGTTTTTCTGTCACTTATTTTAGCATATTTTGAGACGTCGTTTTTCGGGGCTCGATTTTCGAGACACTAAAAATTTGCTTTTTTTCGAGATTTAAAGTTTTGGGAAGTTAAATAATAACATATTAAGCACTTAGGAGTCATTTGATTTGTTTTTCGGTCACTTATTTTAGCATATTTTGAGACGTCGTTTTTCGGTGCTCTATTTTCGAGACCGAAATTTTTTGTTTTTTTTGAGATTCTTTTGGAAGTCAAATAATAACATATTAAGCTCTTAGGGGTCATTTGATTTGTTTTTCGGTCACTTATTTTAGCATATTTTGAGACGTCGTTTTTCGAGGCTCCATTTTCGAGACCGAAATTTTTTGCTTTTTTCGAAATTTAAAGCTTTGGGAAGCCAAATAATAACATATTAAGCACTTAGGAGTCATTTGATTTGTTTTTCGGTCACTTATTTTAGCTTATTTTGAGACGTCGTTTTTCTGGGCTACATTTTCGAGACCCTAAAAATTTGCTTTTTTTCGATATTTAAAGCTTTGGGAAGTTAAATAATAACATATTAAGCACTTAGGAGTCATTTGATTTGTTTTTCCGTCACTTATTTTTGCTTATTTTGAGACATGTTTTTCGGGGCTCGATTTTCAAAACCCTAAAAATTTGCTTTTTTTCGAGATTTAAATCATTGGTAAGTCAAATAATAACATATTAAGCACTTAGGAGTCGTTTGATTTGTTTTTCGGTCACTAATTTTAGCTTATTTTTGGATATCGTTTTTCGGGACTCCATTTTCGAGACCCTAAAAATTTGCTTTTTTCCGAGATTTAAAGCTTTGGGATGTCAAATAATAACATATTAAGCACTTAAGAGTCATTTGATTTGTTTTTCGGTCACTTATTTTAGCTTATTTAAAGAAGTCGTTTTTCGGGGCAATGTTTTCGAGACCCTAAAAATGTGTTCTTTTTTCGAGATTTAAAGCTTTGGGAAATCAAATAATAACATATTAATCACTTATGAGTCATTTGATTTGTTTTTCAGTCACTTATTTTAGCTTATTTTGAGACGTCGTTTTTCGGGCCTCCATTTTCGAGACCCTAAAAATTTGCTTTTTTTCAAGATTTAACGCTTTGGGAAGTCAAATAATAACATATTAAGCACTTAGGAGTCATTTGATTTGTTTTTCGGCCACTTATTTTAGCTTATTTAAAGAAGTCGTTTTTCGAGGCTATGTTTTCGAGACCCTAAAAATGTGTTCTTTTTTCGAGATTTAAAGCTTTGGGAAGTAAAATAATAACATATTAAGCACTTATGAGTCATTTGATTTGTTTTTCCGTCACTTATTTTGAGACGTCGTTTTTCGGGGCTACATTTTCGAGACCCTAAAAATTTGCTTTTTTTTCGAGATTTTAAGCTTTCGAAAATCAAATAATAACATATTAAGCACTTAGGAGTCATTTGATTTGTTTTTCGGTCACTTATTTTAGCTTATTTTGAGACGTCGTTTTTCGGGGTTCAATTTCTGAGATCCTAAAAATTTGCTTTTTTTCGAGATTTAAAGTTTTGGGAAGTTAAATAATAACATATTAAGCACTTAGGAGTCATTTGATTTGTTTTTCGGTCACTTATTTTAGCAAATTTTGAAACGTCGTTTTTCGGGGCTCTATTTTCGAGACCGAATTTTTTTGCTTTTTTCGAGATTCTTTGGGAAGTCAAATAATAACATATTAAGCTCTTAGGAGTCATTTGATTTGTTTTTCGGTCACTTATTTTAGCATATTTTGAGACGTCGTTTTTCGGTGCTCTATTTTCGAGACCGAAATTTTTTGTTTTTTTCGAGATTCTTTGGGAAGTCAAATAATAACATATTAAGCTCTTAGGAGTCATTTGATTTGTTTTTCCGTCACTTATTTTAGCTTATTTTGAGACGTCGTTTTTCAGGGCTACATTTTCAATACCCTAAAAATTTTCTTTTTTTTCGAGATTTTAAGCTTTCGAAAATCAAATAATAACATATTAAGCACTTAGGAGTCATTTGATTTGTTTTTCGGTCACTTATTTTAGCTTATTTTGAGACGTCGTTTTTCGGGGCAACATTTTCAAATAATAACATATTAAGCACTTATGAATCATTTGATTTGTTTTTCGGTCACTTATTTTAGCATATTTTGAGACTTCATTTTTCCGGGCTCGTTTTCGAGACCCTAAAAATTTGTTTTTTTTCGAGATTTAAAGTTTTGGGAAGTTAAATAATAACATATTAAGCACTTAGGAGTCATTTGATTTGTTTTTCGGTCACTTATTTTAGCATATTTTGAGACGTCGTTTTTCGGGGCTCTATTTTCGAGACCGAAATTTTTTGCTTTTTTCGAGATTCTTTGGGAAGCAAATAATAACATATTAAGCTCTTAGGAGTTATTTGATTTGTTTTTCGGTCACTTATTTTAGCATATTTTGAGACGTCGTTTTTCGAGGCTCCATTTTCGAGACCGAAATTTTTTGCTTTTTTCGAAATTTAAAGCTTTGGGAAGCCAAATAATAACATATTAAGCACTTAGGAGTCATTTGATTTGTTTTTCGGTCACTTATTTTAGCTTATTTTGAGACGTCGTTTTTCGGGGCTCTATTTTCGAGACCGAAATTTTTTGCTTTTTTCGAGATTTAAAGCTTTGGGAAGTCAAATAATAACATATTAAGCACTTAAGAGTCATTTGATTTGTTTTTCCGTCACTTATTTTTGCTTATTTTGAGACATGTTTTTCGGTGCTCGATTTTCGAAACCCTAAAAATTTGTTTTTTTTTTAGATTTAAAACATTGGTTAGTCAAATAATAACATATTAAGCACTTAGGAGTCGTTTGATTTGTTTTTCGGTCACTAATTTTAGCTTATTTTTGGATATCGTTTTTCGGGGCTCCATTTTCGAAACCCTAAAAATTTGCTTTTTTCCGTGATTTAAAGCTTTGGGAAGTCAAATAATAACATATTAAGCACTTAGGAGTCATTTGATTTGTTTTTCTGTCACTTATTTTAGCATATTTTGAGACGTCGTTTTTCGGGGCTCGATTTTCGAGACACTAAAAATTTGCTTTTTTTCGAGATTTAAAGTTTTGGGAAGTTAAATAATAACATATTAAGCACTTAGGAGTCATTTGATTTGTTTTTCGGTCACTTATTTTAGCATATTTTGAGACGTCGTTTTTCGGTGCTCGATTTTCGAGACACTAAAAATTTGCTTTTTTTCGAGATTTAAAGTTTTGGGAAGTTAAATAATAACATATTAAGCACTTAGGAGTCATTTGATTTGTTTTTCGGTCACTTATTTTAGCATATTTTGAGACGTCGTTTTTCGGTGCTCTATTTTCGAGACCGAAATTTTTTGTTTTTTTTGAGATTCTTTTGGAAGTCAAATAATAACATATTAAGCTCTTAGGAGTCATTTGATTTGTTTTTCGGTCACTTATTTTAGCATATTTTGAGACGTCGTTTTTCGAGGCTCCATTTTCGAGACCGAAATTTTTTGCTTTTTTCGAAATTTAAAGCTTTGGGAAGCCAAATAATAACATATTAAGCACTTAGGAGTCATTTGATTTGTTTTTCGGTCACTTATTTTAGCTTATTTTGAGACGTCGTTTTTCTGGGCTACATTTTCGAGACCCTAAAAATTTGCTTTTTTTCGATATTTAAAACTTTGGGAAGTTAAATAATAACATATTAAGCACTTAGGAGTCATTTGATTTGTTTTTCGGTCACTTAGTTTAACTTATTTTGAGACGTCGTTTTTCGGGGCTCTATTTTCGAGACCCTAAAAATTTGTTTTTTTTCGAGATTTAAAGTTTTGGGAAGTCAAATAATAACATATTAAGCACTTAGGAGTCATTTGATTTGTTTTTCGGTCACTTATTTTAGCATATTTTGAGACGTCGTTTTTCGGGTCTCCATTTTCGAGACCTTAAAAATTTGCTTTTTTCGAGATTTAAAGCTTTGGGAAGTCAAATAATGACATATTAAGCACTTAGCAGCCATTTGATTTGTTTTTCGATCACTTCTTTTAGCATATTTTGAAACGTCGTTTTTTGGGACTACATTTTCGATACCCGAAAAATTTGATTTTTTTCGAGATTTTAAGTCTTGGGAAGTCAAATAATAACATATTAAGCACTTAGCAGTCCTTTGATTTGTTTTTCGGTCACTTATTTTAGCATATTTTTAGACGTCGTTTTTCGGGGGCTCTATTTTCGAGACCGAATTTTTTTGCTTTTTTCGAGATTTAAAGCTTTTGGAAGTCAAATAATAACATATTAGCAGTCATTTGATTTGTTTTTCGGTCACTTATTTTAGCATATTTTGAGACGTCGTTTTTCGGGGCTCCATTTTCGAGACCGATTTTTTTTGCTTTTTTCATGATTTAAAGCTTTGGGAAGTCAAATAATAACATATTAAGCACTTAGGAGTCATTTGATTTGTTTTTCCGTCACTTATTTTTGCTTATTTTGAGACATGTTTTTCGGGGCTCGATTTTCAAAACCCTAAAAATTTGCTTTTTTTCGAGATTTAAATCATTGGTAAGTCAAATAATAACATATTAAGCACTTAGGAGTCGTTTGATTTGTTTTTCGGTCACTAATTTTAGCTTATTTTTGGATATCGTTTTTCGGGACTCCATTTTCGAGACCCTAAAAATTTGCTTTTTTCCGAGATTTAAAGCTTTGGGATGTCAAATAATAACATATTAAGCACTTAAGAGTCATTTGATTTGTTTTTCGGTCACTTATTTTAGCTTATTTAAAGAAGTCGTTTTTCGGGGCAATGTTTTCGAGACCCTAAAAATGTGTTCTTTTTTCGAGATTTAAAGCTTTGGGAAATCAAATAATAACATATTAATCACTTATGAGTCATTTGATTTGTTTTTCAGTCACTTATTTTAGCTTATTTTGAGACGTCGTTTTTCGGGCCTCCATTTTCGAGACCCTAAAAATTTGCTTTTTTTCAAGATTTAACGCTTTGGGAAGTCAAATAATAACATATTAAGCACTTAGGAGTCATTTGATTTGTTTTTCGGCCACTTATTTTAGCTTATTTAAAGAAGTCGTTTTTCGAGGCTATGTTTTCGAGACCCTAAAATGTGTTCTTTTTTCGAGATTTAAAGCTTTGGGAAGTAAAATAATAACATATTAAGCACTTATGAGTCATTTGATTTGTTTTTCCGTCACTTATTTTGAGACGTCGTTTTTCGGGGCTACATTTTCGAGACCCTAAAAATTTGCTTTTTTTTCGAGATTTTAAGCTTTCGGAAATCAAATAAAAATATATTAAGCACTTAGGAGTCATTTGATTTGTTTTTCGGTCACTTATTTTAGCTTATTTTGAGACGTCGTTTTTCGGGGTTCAATTTCTGAGATCCTAAAAATTTGCTTTTTTTCGAGATTTAAAGTTTTGGGAAGTTAAATAATAACATATTAAGCACTTAGGAGTCATTTGATTTGTTTTTCGGTCACTTATTTTAGCAAATTTTGAAACGTCGTTTTTCGGGGCTCTATTTTCAAGACCTAATTTTTTTGCTTTTTTCGAGATTCTTTGGGAAGTCAAATAATAACATATTAAGCTCTTAGGAGTCATTTGATTTGTTTTTCGGTCACTTATTTTAGCATATTTTGAGACGTCGTTTTTCGGTGCTCTATTTTCGAGACCGAAATTTTTTGTTTTTTTCGAGATTCTTTGGGAAGTCAAATAATAACATATTAAGCTCTTAGGAGTCATTTGATTTGTTTTTCCGTCACTTATTTTAGCTTATTTTGAGACGTCGTTTTTCGGGGCTACATTTTCGAGACCCTAAAAATTTTCTTTTTTTTCGAGATTTTAAGCTTTCGAAAATCAAATAATAACATATTAAGCACTTAGGAGTCATTTGATTTGTTTTTCGGTCACTTATTTTAGCTTATTTTGAGACGTCGTTTTTCGGGGCAACATTTTCAAATAATAACATATTAAGCACTTATGAATCATTTGATTTGTTTTTCGGTCACTTATTTTAGCATATTTTGAGACTTCATTTTTCCGGGCTCGTTTTCGAGACCCTAAAAATTTGTTTTTTTTCGAGATTTAAAGTTTTGGGAAGTTAAATAATAACATATTAAGCACTTAGGAGTCATTTGATTTGTTTTTCGGTCATTATTTTAGCATATTTTGAGACGTCGTTTTTCGAGGCTCATTTTTCGAGACCGAAATTTTTTGCTTTTTTCGAAATTTAAAGCTTTGGGAAGCCAAATAATAACATATTAAGCACTTAGGAGTCATTTGATTTGTTTTTCGGTCACTTATTTTAGCTTATTTTGAGACGTCGTTTTTCGGGGCTCTATTTTCGAGACCGAAATTTTTTGCTTTTTTCGAGATTTAAAGCTTTGGGAAGTCAAATAATAACATATTAAGCACTTAAGAGTCATTTGATTTGTTTTTCCGTCACTTATTTTTGCTTATTTTGAGACATGTTTTTCGGTGCTCGATTTTCGAAACCCTAAAAATTTGTTTTTTTTTAGATTTAAAACATTGGTTAGTCAAATAATAACATATTAAGCACTTAGGAGTCGTTTGATTTGTTTTTCGGTCACTAATTTTAGCTTATTTTTGGATATCGTTTTTCGGGGCTCCATTTTCGAAACCCTAAAAATTTGCTTTTTTCCGAGATTTAAAGCTTTGGGAAGTCAAATAATAACATATTAAGCACTTATGAGTCATTTGATTTGTTTTTCGGTCACTTATTTTAGCTTATTTTGAGACGTCGTTTTTTTGGGCTACATTTTCGAGACCCTAAAAATTTGCTTTTTTTCGATATTTAAAGCTTTGGGAAGTTAAATAATAACATATTAAGCACTTAGGAGTCATTTGATTTGTTTTTCGGTCACTTAGTTTAGCTTATTTTGAGACGTCGTTTTTCGGGGCTCTATTTTCGAGACCCTAAAAATTTGCTTTTTTTCGAGATTTAAAGTTTTGGGAAGTCAAATAATAACATATTAAGCACTTAGGAGTCATTTGATTTGTTTTTAGGTCACTTATTTTAGCATATTTTTAGACGTCGTTTTTCGGGGGCTCTATTTTCGAGACCGAATTTTTTTGCTTTTTTCGAGATTTAAAGCTTATGGAAGTCAAATAATAACATATTAAGCACTTAGCAGTCATTTGATTTGTTTTTCGGTCACTTATTTTAGCATATTTTGAGACGTCGTTTTTCGGGGCTCCATTTTCGAGACCGATTTTTTTTGCTTTTTTCGTGATTTAAAGCTTTGGGAAGTCAAATAATAACATATTAAGCACTTAAGAGTCATTTGATTTGTTTTTCCGTCACTTATTTTTGCTTATTTTGAGACATGTTTTTCGGTGCTCGATTTTCGAAACCCTAAAAATTTGTTTTTTTTTTAGATTTAAAACATTGGTTAGTCAAATAATAACATATTAAGCACTTAGGAGTCGTTTGATTTGTTTTTCGGTCACTAATTTTAGCTTATTTTTGGATATCGTTTTTCGGGGCTCCATTTTCGAAACCCTAAAAATTTGCTTTTTTCCGAGATTTAAAGCTTTGGGAAGTCAAATAATAACATATTAAGCACTTAAGAGTCATTTGATTTGTTTTTCGGTCACTTATTTTAGCTTATTTTGAGACGTCGTTTTTCGGGGTTCGATTTCTGAGATCCTTAAAATTTGTTTTTTTCGAGATTTAAAGTTTTGGGAAGTCAAATAATAACATATTAACCACTTAGGAGTCATTTGATTTGTTTTTCTGTCACTTATTTTAGCATATTTTGAGACGTCGTTTTTCGGGGCTCGATTTTCGAGACACTAAAAATTTGCTTTTTTTCGAGATTTAAAGTTTTGGGAAGTTAAATAATAACATATTAAGCACTTAGGAGTCATTTGATTTGTTTTTCGGTCACTTATTTTAGCATATTTTGAGACGTCGTTTTTCGGTGCTCTATTTTCGAGACCGAAATTTTTTGTTTTTTTTGAGATTCTTTTGGAAGTCAAATAATAACATATTAAGCTCTTAGGGGTCATTTGATTTGTTTTTCGGTCACTTATTTTAGCATATTTTGAGACGTCGTTTTTCGAGGCTCCATTTTCGAGACCGAAATTTTTTGCTTTTTTCGAAATTTAAAGCTTTGGGAAGCCAAATAATAACATATTAAGCACTTAGGAGTCATTTGATTTGTTTTTCGGTCACTTATTTTAGCTTATTTTGAGACGTCGTTTTTCTGGGCTACATTTTCGAGACCCTAAAAATTTGCTTTTTTTCGATATTTAAAGCTTTGGGAAGTTAAATAATAACATATTAAGCACTTAGGAGTCATTTGATTTGTTTTTCGGTCACTTAGTTTAACTTATTTTGAGACGTCGTTTTTCGGGGCTCTATTTTCGAGACCCTAAAAATTTGTTTTTTTTCGAGATTTAAAGTTTTGGGAAGTCAAATAATAACATATTAAGCACTTAGGAGTCATTTGATTTGTTTTTCGGTCACTTATTTTAGCATATTTTGAGACGTCGTTTTTCGGGTCTCCATTTTCGAGACCTTAAAAATTTGCTTTTTTCGAGATTTAAAGCTTTGGGAAGTCAAATAATGACATATTAAGCACTTAGCAGCCATTTGATTTGTTTTTCGATCACTTATTTTAGTTTATTTTTGAGACGTCGTTTTTCTGGGCTACATTTTCGAGACCCTAAAAATTTGCTTTTTTCGATATTTAAAGCTTTGGGAAGTTAAATAATAACATATTAAGCACTTAGGAGTCATTTGATTTATTTTTCGGTCACTTATTTTAGCATATTTTGAGACGTCGTTTTTCGGGGCTCTATTTTCGAGACCCTAAAAATTTGCTTTTTTTCGAGATTTAAAGTTTTGGGAAGTCAAATAATAACATATTAAGCACTTAGGAGTCATTTGATTTATTTTTCGGTCACTTATTTTAGCTTATTTTGAAACGTCGTTTTTTGGGACTACATTTTCGATACCCGAAAAATTTGATTTTTTTCGAGATTTTAAGTCTTGGGAAGTCAAATAATAACATATTAAGCACTTAGCAGTCCTTTGATTTGTTTTTCGGTCACTTATTTTAGCATATTTTTAGACGTCGTTTTTCGGGGGCTCTATTTTCGAGACCGAATTTTTTTACTTTTTTCGAGATTTAAAGCTTTTGGAAGTCAAATAATAACATATTAGCAGTCATTTGATTTGTTTTTCGGTCACTTATTTTAGCATATTTTGAGACGTCGTTTTTCGGGGCTCCATTTTCGAGACCGATTTTTTTTGCTTTTTTCGTGATTTAAAGCTTTGGGAAGTTAAATAATAACATATTAAGCACTTAGGAGTCATTTGATTTGTTTTTCGGTCACTTAGTTTAACTTATTTTGAGACGTCGTTTTTCGGGGCTCTATTTTCGAGACCCTAAAAATTTGTTTTTTTTCGAGATTTAAAGTTTTGGGAAGTCAAATAATAACATATTAAGCACTTAGGAGTCATTTGATTTGTTTTTCGGTCACTTATTTTAGCATATTTTGAGACGTCGTTTTTCGGGTCTCCATTTTCGAGACCTTAAAAATTTGCTTTTTTCCAGATTTAAAGCTTTGGGAAGTCAAATAATGACATATTAAGCACTTAGCATCCATTTGATTTGTTTTTCGATCACTTATTTTAGTTTATTTTTGAGACGTCGTTTTTCTGGGCTACATTTTCGAGACCTTAAAAATTTGCTTTTTTCGATATTTAAAGCTTTGGGAAGTTAAATAATAACATATTAAGCACTTAGGAGTCATTTGATTTATTTTTCGGTCACTTATTTTAGCATATTTTGTGACGTCGTTTTTCGGGGCTCTATTTTCGAGACCCTAAAAATTTGCTTTTTTTCGAGATTTAAAGTTTTGGGAAGTCAAATAATAACATATTAAGCACTTAGGAGTCATTTGATTTATTTTTCGGTCACTTATTTTAGCTTATTTTGAAACGTCGTTTTTTGGGACTACATTTTCGATACCCGAAAAATTTGATTTTTTTCGAGATTTTAAGTCTTGGGAAGTCAAATAATAACATATTAAGCACTTAGCAGTCCTTTGATTTGTTTTTCGGTCACTTATTTTAGCATATTTTTAGACGTCGTTTTTCGGGGGCTCTATTTTCGAGACCGAATTTTTTTGCTTTTTTCGAGATTTAAAGCTTTTGGAAGTCAAATAATAACATATTAGCAGTCATTTGATTTGTTTTTCGGTCACTTATTTTAGCATATTTTGAGACGTCGTTTTTCGGGGCTCCATTTTCGAGACCGATTTTTTTTGCTTTTTTCGTGATTTAAAGCTTTGGGAAGTCAAATAATAACATATTAAGCACTTAAGAGTCATTTGATTTGTTTTTCCGTCACTTATTTTTGCTTATTTTGAGACATGTTTTTCGGTGCTCGATTTTCGAAACCCTAAAAATTTGTTTTTTTTTTAGATTTAAAACATTGGTAAGTCAAATAATAACATATTAAGCACTTAGGAGTCGTTTGATTTGTTTTTCGGTCACTAATTTTAGCTTATTTTTGGATATCGTTTTTCGGGACTCCATTTTCGAGACCCTAAAAATTTGCTTTTTTCCGAGATTTAAAGCTTTGGGATGTCAAATAATAACATATTAAGCACTTAAGAGTCATTTGATTTGTTTTTCGGTCACTTATTTTAGCTTATTTAAAGAAGTCGTTTTTCGGGGCAATGTTTTCGAGACCCTAAAAATGTGTTCTTTTTTCGAGATTTAAAGCTTTGGGAAATCAAATAATAACATATTAATCACTTATGAGTCATTTGATTTGTTTTTCAGTCACTTATTTTAGCTTATTTTGAGACGTCGTTTTTCGGGCCTCCATTTTCGAGACCCTAAAAATTTGCTTTTTTTCAAGATTTAACGCTTTGGGAAGTCAAATAATAACATATTAAGCACTTAGGAGTCATTTGATTTGTTTTTCGGCCACTTATTTTAGCTTATTTAAAGAAGTCGTTTTTCGAGGCTATGTTTTCGAGACCCTAAAAATGTGTTCTTTTTTCGAGATTTAAAGCTTTGGGAAGTCAAATAATAACATATTAAGCACTTATGAGTCATTTGATTTGTTTTTCCGTCACTTATTTTAGCTTATTTTGAGACGTCGTTTTTCGGGGCTACATTTTCGAGACCCTAAAAATTTGCTTTTTTTTCGAGATTTTAAGCTTTCGGAAATCAAATAATAACATATTAAGCACTTAGGAGTCATTTGATTTGTTTTTCGGTCACTTATTTTAGCTTATTTTGAGACGTCGTTTTTCTGGGTTCAATTTCTGAGATCCTAAAAATTTGCTTTTTTTCGAGATTTAAAGTTTTGGGAAGTTAAATAATAACATATTAAGCACTTAGGAGTCATTTGATTTGTTTTTCGGTCACTTATTTTAGCAAATTTTGAAACGTCGTTTTTCGGGGCTCTATTTTCTAGACCGAATTTTTTTGCTTTTTTCGAGATTCTTTGGGAAGTCAAATAATAACATATTAAGCTCTTAGGAGTCATTTGATTTGTTTTTCGGTCACTTATTTTAGCATATTTTGAGACGTCGTTTTTCGGTGCTCTATTTTCGAGACCGAAATTTTTTGTTTTTTTCGAGATTCTTTGGGAAGTCAAATAATAACATATTAAGCTCTTAGGAGTCATTTGATTTGTTTTTCCGTCACTTATTTTAGCTTATTTTGAGACGTCGTTTTTCGGGGCTACATTTTCGAGACCCTAAAAATTTGCTTTTTTTTCGAGATTTTAAGCTTTCGGAAATCAAATAATAACATATTAAGCACTTAGGAGTCAATTGATTTGTTTTTCGGTCACTTATTTTAGCTTATTTTGAGACGTCGTTTTTCGGGGCTACATTTTCAAATAATAACATATTAAGCACTTATGAATCATTTGATTTGTTTTTCGGTCACTTATTTTAGCATATTTTGAGACTTCATTTTTCCGGGCTCGTTTTCGAGACCCTAAAAATTTGTTTTTTTTCGAGATTTAAAGTTTTGGGAAGTTAAATAATAACATATTAAGCACTTAGGAGTCATTTGATTTGTTTTTCGGTCACTTATTTTAGCATATTTTGAGACGTCGTTTTTCGGGGCTCTATTTTCGAGACCGAAATTTTTTGCTTTTTTCGAGATTCTTTGGGAAGCAAATAATAACATATTAAGCTCTTAGGAGTTATTTGATTTGTTTTTCGGTCACTTGTTTTAGCATATTTTGAGACGTCGTTTTTCGAGGCTCCATTTTCGAGACCGTAATTTTTTGCTTTTTTCGAAATTTAAAGCTTTGGGAAGCCAAATAATAACATATTAAGCACTTAGGAGTCATTTGATTTGTTTTTCGGTCACTTATTTTAGCTTATTTTGAGACGTCGTTTTTCGGGGCTCTATTTTCGAGACCGAAATTTTTTGCTTTTTTCGAGATTTAAAGCTTTGGGAAGTCAAATAATAACATATTAAGCACTTAGGAGTCATTTGATTTGTTTTTCGGTCACTTATTTTAGCATATTTTGAGACGTCGTTTTTCGAGGCTCCATTTTCGAGACCGAAATTTTTTGCTTTTTTCGAAATTTAAAGCTTTGGGAAGTCAAATAATAACATATTAAGCACTTATGAGTCATTTGATTTGTTTTTCGGTCACTTATTTTAGCTTATTTTGAGACGTCGTTTTTTTGGGCTACATTTTCGAGACCCTAAAAATTTGCTTTTTTTCGATATTTAAAGCTTTGGGAAGTTAAATAATAACATATTAAGCACTTAGGAGTCATTTGATTTGTTTTTCGGTCACTTAGTTTAGCTTATTTTGAGACGTCGTTTTTCGGGGCTCTATTTTCGAGACCCTAAAAATTTGCTTTTTTTCGAGATTTAAAGTTTTGGGAAGTCAAATAATAACATATTAAGCACTTAGGAGTCATTTGATTTGTTTTTCGGTCACTTATTTTAGCATATTTTGAGACGTCGTTTTTCGGGGCTCTATTTTCGAGACCGAAATTTTTTGATTTTTTCGAGATTTAAAGCTTTGGGAATTCAAATAATAACATATTAAGCACTTAGGAGTCATTTGATTTGTTTTTCGGTCACTCATTTTAGCATATTTTGAGACGTCGTTTTTCGGGGCTCCATTTTCGAGACCTTAAAAATTTGCTTTTTTCGAGATTTAAAGCTTTGGGAAGTCAAATAATAACATATTAAGCACTTAGCAGTCATTTGATTTTTTTTTCGGTCCCTTATTTTAGCTTATTTGGTGACGTTGTTTTTCGGGACTACATTTTCGAGACCCTAAAAATTTGCCTTTTTTCGAGATTTTAAGCTTTGGGAAGTTAAATAATAACATATTAAGCACTTAGGAGTCATTTGATTTGTTTTTCGGTCACTTATTTTAGCATATTTTGAGACGTCGTTTTTCGAGGCTCCATTTTCGAGACCGAAAATTTTTGCTTTTTTCGAAATTTAAAGCTTTGGGAAGCCAAATAATAACATATTAAGCACTTAGGAGTCATTTGATTTGTTTTTCGGTCACTTATTTTAGCTTATATTGAGACGTCGTTTTTCGAGGCTCCATTTTCGAGACCGAAAATTTTTGCTTTTTTCGAAATTTAAAGCTTTGGGAAGCCAAATAATAACATATTAAGCACTTAGGAGTCATTTGATTTGTTTTTCGGTCACTTATTTTAGCTTATATTGAGACGTCGTTTTTCTGGGCTACATTTTCGAGACCTTAAAAATTTGCTTTTTTTCGATATTTAAAGCTTTGGGAAGTTAAATAATAACATATTAAGCACTTAGGAGTCATTTGATTTGTTTTTCGGTCACTTATTTTAGCATATTTTTAGACATCATTTTTCGGTGCTCTATTTTCGAGACCCTAAAAATTTGCTTTTTTCGAGATTTAAAGTTTTTGGAAGTCAATTAATAACATATTAAGCACTTAGGAGTCATTTGATTTAATTTTCGGTCACTTATTTTAGCTTATTTTGAGACGTCGTTTTTTGGGACTACATTTTCGAGACCCTAAAAATTTGCTTTTTTTCGAGATTTAAAGTTTTGGGAAGTTAAATAATAACATATTAAGCACTTAGGAGTCATTTGATTTGTTTTTCGGTCACTTATTTTAGCATATTTTGAGACGTCGTTTTTCGATGCTCTATTTTCGAGACCGGAATTTTTTGCTTTTTTCGAGATTTAAAGCTTTGGGAAGTCAAATAATAACATATTAAGCACTAAGGAGTCATTTGATTTGTTTTTCGGTCACTTATTTTAGGTTATTTTGAGACGTCGTTTTTCGGGGTTCGATTTCTATGACCCTAAAAATTTGCTTTTTTTCGAGATTTAAAGTTTTGGGAAGTCAAATAATAACATATTAAGCACTTAGGAGTCATTTGATTTGTTTTTCAGTCACTTATTTTAGCATATTTTGAGACGACGTTTTTCGGCGCTCGATTTTCGAGACCCTAAAAATTTGCTTTTTTACGATATTTAAAGCTTTGGGAAGTTAAATAATAACATATTAAGCACTTATGAGTCATTTGATTTATTTTTCGGTCGCTTATTTTAGCATATTTTGAGACGTCGTTTTTCGTGGCAACATTTTCGAGACCGATAATTTTTGCTTTTTCGAAATTTAAAGCTTTGGGAAGTCAAATAATAACATATTAAGCACTTAGCAGTCATTTGATTTATTT
Organism: Penstemon davidsonii; assembly: GCA_034814905.1. NCBI lineage: Eukaryota > Viridiplantae > Streptophyta > Magnoliopsida > Lamiales > Plantaginaceae > Penstemon > Penstemon davidsonii. The sequence continues at coordinate 10,633 of JAYDYQ010001348.1, read as the reverse complement.
TTCGGTCACTTATTTTAGTTTATTTTGAGACGTCGTTTTTCGGGGCTCCATTTTCGAGACCGATTTTTTTTGCTTTTTTCATGATTTAAAGCTTTGGGAAGTCAAATAATAACATATTAAGCACTTAGGAGTCATTTGATTTGTTTTTCCGTCACTTATTTTTGCTTATTTTGAGACATGTTTTTCGGGGCTCGATTTTCAAAACCCTAAAAATTTGCTTTTTTTCGAGATTTAAATCATTGGTAAGTCAAATAATAACATATTAAGCACTTAGGAGTCATTTGATTTGTTTTTCGGGGCTATGTTTTCGAGACCCTAAAAATGTGTTCATTTTGCGAGATTTAAAGCTTTGGTAAGTCAAATAATAACATATTAAGCACTTATGAGTCATTTGATTTGTTTTTCCGTCACTTATTTTAGCTTATTTTGAGACGTCGTTTTTCGGGGCCACATTTTCGAGACCCTAAAAATTTGCTTTTTTTTAGAGATTTTAAGCTTTCGGAAGTCAAATAATAACATTTTGAGCAGTTAGCAGTCAGTCTGTTTTTTTTTCGGTTACTTATTTTAGCTTATTTTGAGACGTCGTTTTTTGTGGCTCCATTTTCGAGACCGAAATTTTTTGCTTTTTTCGTGATTTAAAGCTTATGGAAGTCAAATAATAACATATTAAGCACTTAGGAGTCATTTGATTTGTTTTTCGGTAACCTACTTTAATTTTTTAAAGAAGTCGTTTTTCGGGGCTATGTTTTCGAGACCCTAAAAAAGTGTTCATTTTTCGAGATTTAAAGCTTTGGGAAGTCAAATAATAACATATTAAGGACTTAGGAGTCATTTGATTTGTTTTCGATCACTTATTTTAGTTTATTTTGAGACGTCGTTTTTCTGGGCTACATTTTCGAGACCCTAAAAATTTGCTTTTTTCGATATTTAAAGCTTATGGAAGTCAAATAATAACATATTAACACTTAGGAATCATTTGATTTGTTTTTCGGTCACTTATTTTAGCTTATTTTTAGACGTCGTTTTTCGGGGCTCCATTTTCGAGACCCTAAAAATTTGCTTTTTTACGAGATTTAAAGCTTTGGGAAGTCAAATAATAACATATTAAGCACTTAGGAGTCATTTGATTTGTTTTTCGGTCACTTATTTTAGCTTATTTTGAGACGTCGTTTTTCGGGGTTCGATTTCTGAGACCCTAAAAATTTTCTTTTTTTCGAGATTTAAAGTTTTGGGAAGTCAAGTAATAACATATTAAGCACTTAGGAGTCATTTGATTTGTTTTTCGGTCACTTATTTTAGCATATTTAGAGACGTCGTTTTTCGGGGCTCGATTTTCGAGACCCTAAAAATTTGCTTTTTTTTTCGAGATTTTAAGTTTTGGAAAGTCAAATAATAACATATTAAGCACTTTGGAGTCATTTGATTTTTTTTCGGTCACTTATTTTAGCTTATTTTGAGACGTCGTTTTTCGGGACTACATTTTCGAGACCCTAAAAATTTGCTTTTTTTCGAGATTTTAAGCTTTGGGAAGTCAAATAATAACATATTAAGCACTTAGGAGTCATTTGATTTGTTTTTCGGTCACTTATTTTAGCTTATTTTTAGACGTCGTTTTTCGGGGCTCCCTTTTCGAGAACTTAAAAATTTGCTTTTTTCGAGATTTAAAGCTTTGGGAAGTCAAATAATAACATATTAAGCACATAGGAGTCATTTGATTTGTTTTTCGGTCCCTTATTTTAGCTTATTTTGAGACGTCGTTTTTCGGGACTACATTTTCGAGACCCTAAAAATTTGCCTTTTTTCGAGATTTTAAGCTTTGGGAAGTTAAATAATAACATATTAAGCACTTAGGAGTCAGTTGATTTGTTTTTCGGTCACTTAATTTAGCATATTTTGAGACGTCGTTTTTCGGGGCTCTATTTTCGAGACCGAATTTTTTTGCTTTTTTCGAGATTTAAAGCTTTGGGAAGTAAAATAATAACATATTAAGCACTTAGGAGTCATTTGATTTGTTTTTCGATCACTTATTTTAGTTTATTTTGAGACGCCGTTTTTCTGGGCTACATTTTCGAGACCCTAAAAATTTGTTTTTTTCGATATTTAAAGCTTTGGGAAGTTAAATAATAACATATTAAGCACTTAGGAGTCATTTGATTTATTTTTCGGTCAATTATTTTACCATATTTTGAAACGTCGTTTTTTGGGACTACATTTTCGAGACCCTAAAAATTTGCTTTTTTTCGAGATTTTAAGTCTTGGGAAGTCAAATAATAACATATTAAGCACTTAGCAGTCATTTGATTTGTTTTTCGGTCACTTATTTTAGCATATTTTTAGACGTCGTTTTTCGGGGGCTCTATTTTCGAGACCGAATTTTTTTGCTTTTTTCGAGATTTAAAGCTTTTGGAAGTCAAATAATAACATATTAAGCACTTAGCAGTCATTTGATTTGTTTTTCGGTCACTTATTTTAGCATATTTTGAGACGTCGTTTTTCGGGGCTCCATTTTCGAGACCGATTTTTTTTGCTTTTTTCGTGATTTAAAGCTTTGGGTAGTCAAATAATAACATATTAAACACTTAAGAGTCATTTGATTTGTTTTTCCGTCACTTATTTTTGCTTATTTTGAGACATGTTTTTCGGTGCTCGATTTTCGAAACCCTAAAAATTTATTTTTTTTCGAGATTTAAAACATTGTCAAGTCAAATAATAACATATTAAGCACTTAGGAGTCGTTTGATTTGTTTTTCGGTCACTTATTTTAGCATATTTTTGGATATCATTTTTCGGGGCTCCATTTTCGAGACCCTAAAAATTTGCTTTTTTCCGAGAATTAAAGCTTTTTGGAAGTCAAATAATAACATATTAAGCACTTAAGAGTCATTTGATTTGTTTTTCGGTCACTTATTTTAGCTTATTTAAAGAAGTCGTTTTTCGGGGCAATATTTTTGAGACCCTAAAAATGTGTTCTTTTTTCGAGATTTAAAGCTTTGGGAAATCAAATAATAACATATTAATCACTTATGAGTCATTTGATTTGTTTTTCAGTCACTTATTTTAGCTTATTTTGAGACGTCGTTTTTCGGGCCTTCACTTTCGAGATCCTAAAAATTTGCATTTTTTCGAGATTTAAAGCTTTGGAAAGTCAAATAATAACATATTAAGCACTTAGGAGTCATTTGATTTGTTTTTCGGCCACTTATTTTAGCTTATTTAAAGAAGTCGTTTTTCGAGGCTATGTTTTCGAGACCCTAAAAATGTGTTCTTTTTTCGAGATATAAAGCTTTGGGAAGTCAAATAATAACATATTAAGCACTTATGAATCATTTGATTTGTTTTTCGATCACTTATTTTAGTTTATTTTGAGACGTCGTTTTTCTGGGCTACATTTTCAAGACCCTAAAAATTTGCTTTTTTCGATATTTAATGCTTTGGGAAGTTAAATAATAACATATTAAGCACTTAGGAGTCATTTGACTTATTTTTCGTTCAATTATTTTACCATATTTTGTGACGTGGTTTTTCGGGACTCTATTTTCGAGACCGAAATTTTTTGCTTTTTTCGAGATTCTTTGGGAAGCAAATAATAACATATTAAGCTCTTAGTAGTTATTTGATTTGTTTTTCGGTCACTTATTTTAGCATATTTTGAGACGTCGTTTTTCGAGGCTCCATTTTCGAGACCGAAATTTTTTGCTTTTTTCGAAATTTAAAGCTTTGGGAAGCCAAATAATAACATATTAAGCACTTAGGAGTCATTTGATTTGTTTTTCGGTCACTTATTTTAGCTTATTTTGAGACGTCGTTTTTCGGGGCTCTATTTTCGAGACCGAAATTTTTTGCTTTTTTCGAGATTTAAAGCTTTGGGAAGTCAAATAATAACATATTAAGCACTTAGGAGTCATTTGATTTGTTTTTCGGTCACTTATTTTAGCATATTTTGAGACGTCATTTTTCGAGGCTCCATTTTCGAGACCGAAAATTTTTGCTTTTTTCGAAATTTAAAGCTTTGGGAAGTCAAATAATAACATATTAAGCACTTAGGAGTCATTTGATTTGTTTTTCGGTCACTTATTTTAGCTTATTTTGAGACGTCGTTTTTCTGGGCTACATTTTCGAGACCCTAAAAATTTGCTTTTTTTCGATATTTAAAGCTTTGGGAAGTTAAATAATAACATATTAAGCACTTAGGAGTCATTTGATTTGTTTTTCGGTCACTTAGTTTAGCTTATTTTGAGACGTCGTTTTTCGGGGCTCTATTTTCAAGACCCTAAAAATTTGCTTTTTTTCGAGATTTAAAGTTTTGGGAAGTCAAATAATAACATATTAAGCACTTAGGAGTCATTTGATTTGTTTTTCGGTCACTTATTTTAGCATATTTTGAGACGTCGTTTTTCGGGGCTCTATTTTTGAGACCGAAATTTTTTGATTTTTTCGAGATTTAAAGCTTTGGGAAGTCAAATAATAACATATTAAGCACTTAGGAGTCATATTATTTGTTTTTCGGTCACTCATTTTAGCATATTTTGAGACGTCGTTTTTCGGGGCTCCATTTTCGAGACCTTAAATATTTGCTTTTTTCGAGATTTAAAGCTTTGGGAAGTCAAATAATAACATATTAAGCACTTAGCAGTCATTTGATTTTTTTTTCGGTCCCTTATTTTAGCTTATTTTGAGACGTCGTTTTTCGGGACTACATTTTCGAGACCCTAAAAATTTGCCTTTTTTCGAGATTTTAAGCTTTGGGAAGTTAAATAATAACATATTAAGCACTTAGGAGTCATTTGATTTGTTTTACGGTCACTTATTTTAGCATATTTTGAGACGTCGTTTTTCGGGGCTGTATTTTCGAGACTGAAATTTTTTGCTTTTTTCGAGATTTAAAGCTTTGGGAAGTCAAATAATAACATATTAAGCACTTAGGAGTCATTTGATTTGTTTTTCGATCAATTATTTTAGTTTATTTTGAGACGTCGTTTTTCTGGGCTACATTTTCGAGACCCTAAAAATTTGCTTTTTTCGATATTTAAAGCTTTGGGAAGTTAAATAATGACATATTAAGCACTTAGGAGTCATTTGATTTATTTTTCGGTCACTTATTTTAGCATATTTTGAGACGTCGTTTTTCGGGGCTCTATTTTCAAGACCCTAAAAATTTGCTTTTTTTCGAGATTTAAAGTTTTGGGAAGTCAAATAATAACATATTAAGCACTTAGGAGTCATTTGATTTATTTTTCGGTCACTTATTTTAGCTTATTTTTAGACGTCGTTTTTCGGGACTCCATTTTCGAGACCCTAAAAATTTGCTTTTTTTCGAGACATGTTTAGGAGTCAAATTTGCTTTTTTATTTTTCGGTCACTTATTTTTGCTTATTTTGAGACATGTTTTTCGGTGCTCGATTTTCGAAACCCTAAAAATTTGTTTTTTTTTTTGAGATTTAAAACATTGGTAAGTCAAATAATAACATATTAAGCACTTAAGAGTCATTTGATTTGTTTTTCCGTCACTTATTTTAGCTTATTTAATGAAGTCGTTTTTCGGGGCAATGTTTTCGAGGCCCTAACAATGTGTTCTTTTTAGGAGATTTAAAGCTTTGGGAAATCAAATAATAACATATTAAGCACTTATGAGTCATTTGATTTGTGTTTCAGTCACTTATTTTAGCTTATTTTGAGACGTCGTTTTTCGGGCCTCCATTTTCGAGACCCTAAAAATTTGCTTTTTTTCAAGATTTAAAGCATTGGGAAGTCAAATAATAACATATTAAGCACTTAGGAGTCATTTTATTTGTTTTTCGGCCACTTATTTTAGCTTATTTAAAGAAGTCGTTTTTCGAGGCTATGTTTTCGAGACCCTAAAAATGTGTTCTTTTTTCGAGATTTAAACCTTTGGGAAGTCAAATAATAACATATTAAGCACTTGTGAGTCATTTGATTTGTTTTTCCGTCACTTATTTTAGCTTATTTTGAGACGTCGTTTTTCGGGGCTACATTTTCGACACCCTAAAAATTTGCTTTTTTTTCGAGTTTTAAAGCTTTGGGAAGTCAAATAATAACATATTAAGCACTTAGGAGTCATTAGATTTGTTTTTCGGTCACTTATTTTAGCATATTTTGAGACGTCGTTTTTCGAGGCTCCATTTTCGAGACCGAAATTTTTTGCTTTTTTCGAAATTTAAAGCTTTGGGAAGTCAAATAATAACATATTAAGCACTTAGGAGTCATTTGATTTGTTTTTCGGTCACTTATTTTAGCTTATTTTGAGACGTCGTTTTTCTGGGCTACATTTTCGAGACCCAAAAAAATTGCTTTTTTTGGATATTTAAAGCTTTGGGAAGTTAAATAATAACATATTAAGCACTTAGGAGTCATTTGATTTATTTTTCGGTCACTTATTTTTGCTTATTTTGAGACATGTTTTTCGGTGCTCGATTTTCGAAACCCTAAAAATTTGTTTTTTTTTTTGAGATTTAAAACATTGGTAAGTCAAATAATAACATATTAAGCACTTAAGAGTCATTTGATTTGTTTTTCCGTCACTTATTTTAGCTTATTTAAAGAAGTCGTTTTTCGGGGCAATGTTTTCGAGACCCTAAAAATGTGTTCTTTTTTCGAGATTTAAAGCTTTGGGAAATCAAATAATAACATATTAATCACTTATGAGTCATTTGATTTGTGTTTCAGTCACTTATTTTAGCTTATTTTGAGACGTCGGTTTTCGGGCCTCCATTTTCGAGACCCTAAAAATTTGCTTTTTTCAAGATTTAAAGCATTGGGAAGTCAAATAATAACATATTAAGCACTTAGGAGTCATTTTATTTGTTTTTCGGCCACTTATTTTAGCTTATTTAAAGAAGTCGTTTTTCGAGGCTATGTTTTCGAGACCCTAAAAATGTGTTCTTTTTTCGAGATTTAAACCTTTGGGAAGTCAAATAATAACATATTAAGCACTTGTGAGTCATTTGATTTGTTTTTTCCGTCACTTATTTTAGCTTATTTTGAGACGTCGTTTTTCGGGGCTACATTTTCGAGACCCTAAAAATTTGCTTTTTTTTCGAGATTTTAAGCTTTCGGAAATCAAATAATAACATATTAAGCATTTAGGTGGCATATAATTTGTTTTTCGGTCGCTTATTTTAGCTTATTTTGAGACGTCGTTTTTCGGGGTTCGATTTCTGAGACCCTAAAAATTTGCTTTTTTTCGAGATTTAAAGTTTTGGGAATTCAAATAATAACATATTAAGCACTTAGGAGTCATTTGATTTGTTTTTCAGTCACTTATTTTAGCATATTTTGAGACGTCGTTTTTCGTGGCTCGATTTTCGAGACCCTAAAAGTTTGCTTTTTTTCGAGATTTAAAGTTTTGGAAAGTTAAATAATAACATATTAAGCACTTTTTAGAGTCATTTGATTTGTTTTTCGGTCACTTATTTTAGCATATTTTGAGACGTCGTTTTTCGGGGTTCTATTTCCGAGACCGAAATTTTTTGCTTTTTTCGAGATTCTTTGGGAAGTCAAATAATAACATATTAAGCTCTTAGGAGTCATTTGATTTGTTTTTCGGTCACTTATTTTAGCATATTTTGAGACGTCTTTTTTCGAGACCGAAAATTTTTGCTTTTTTCGAAATATAAAGCTTTGGGAAGTCAAATAATAACAAATTAAGCACTTAGAGTCATTTGATTTGTTTTTCGGTCACTTATTTTAGCTTATTTTGAGATGTCGTTTTTCTGGGGCTACATTTTCGGGACCCTAAAAATTTGCTTTTTTTTCGAGATTTTAAGTTTTGGAAAGTTAAATAATAACATATTAAGCACTTAGGAGTCATTTGATTTGTTTTTCGGTCACTTAGTTTAGCTTATTTTGAGACGTCGTTTTTCGGGGCTCTATTTTCGAGACCCTAAAAATTTGCTTTTTTTCGACATTTAACGTTTTGGGAAGTCAAATAATAACATATTAAGCACTTAGCCGTCATTTGATTTGCTTTTCGGTCACTTATTTTAGCATCTTTTTAGACGTCGTTTTTCGGCGGCCCTATTTTCGAGACCGAATTTTTTTGCTTTTTTCGAGATTTAAAGCTTTTGGAAGTCAAATAATAACATATTAAGCACTTAGCAGTCATTTGATTTGTTTTTCGGTCACTTATTTTAGCATATTTTGAGACGTCGTTTTTCGGGGCTCCATTTTCGAGACCGATTTTTTTTGCTTTTTTGGTGATTTAAAGCTTTGGGTAGTCAAATAATAACATATTAAACACTTAAGAGTCATTTGATTTGTTTTTCCGTCACTTATTTTAGCTTATTTTGAGACGTCGTTTTTCGGGCCTCCATTTTCGAGACCCTAAAAATTTGCTTTTTTTCAAGATTTAAAGCATTGGGAAGTCAAATAATAACATATTAAGCACTTAGGAGTCATTTTATTTATTTTTCGGCCACTTATTTTAGCTTATTTAAAGAAGTCGTTTTTCGAGGCTATGTTTTCGAGACCCTAAAAATGTGTTCTTTTTTCGAGATTTAAACCTTTGGGAAGTCAAATAATAACATATTAAGCACTTGTGAGTCATTTGATTTGTTTTTCCGTCACTTATTTTAGCTTATTTTGAGACGTCGTTTTTCGGGGCTACATTTTCGAGACCCTAAAAATTTGCTTTTTTTTCGAGATTTTAAGCTTTCGGAAATCAAATAATAACGTATAAGCACTTAGGAGTCATTTGATTTGTTTTTCGGTCACTTATTTTAGCTTATTTTGAGACGTCGTTTTTCAGGGTTCGATTTCTGAGACCCTAAAAATTTGCTTTTTTTCGAGATTTAAAGTTTTGGGAATTCAAATAATAACATATTAAGCACTTAGGAGTCATTTGATTTGTTTTTCAGTCACTTATTTTAGCATATTTTGAGACGTCGTTTTTCGGGGCTCGATTTTCGAGACCCTAAAAATTTGCTTTTTTTCGAGGTTTAAAGTTTTGGGAAGTTAAATAATAACATATTAAGCACTTAGGAGTCATTTGATTTGTTTTTCGGTCACTTATTTTAGCATATTTTGAGACGTCGTTTTTCGGGGCTCTATTTCCGAGACCGAAATTTTTTGCTTTTTTCGAGATTCTTTGGGAAGTCAAATAATAACATATTAAGCTCTTAGGAGTCATTTGATTTGTTTTTCGGTCACTTATTTTAGCATATTTTGAGACGTCTTTTTTCGAGGCTCTATTTTCGAGACCGAAAATTTTTGCTTTTTTCGAATTTTAAAGCTTTGGGAAGTCAAATAATAACAAATTAAGCACTTAGAGTCATTTGATTTGTTTTTCGGTCACTTATTTTAGCTTATTTTGAGATGTCGTTTTTCTGGGGCTACATTTTCGGGACCCTAAAAATTTGCTTTTTTTCGATATTTAAAGTTTTGGGAAGTTAAATAATAACATATTAAGCACTTAGGAGTCATTTGATTTGTTTTTCGGTCACTTAGTTTAGCTTATTTTGAGACGTCGTTTTTCGGGGCTCTATTTTCGAGACCCTAAAAATTTGCTTTTTTTCGAGATTTAAAGTTTTGGGAAGTCAAATAATAACATATTAAGCACTTAGGAGTCATTTGATTTATATTTCGGTCAATTATTTTAGCATATTTTCAGACGTCGTTTTTCGGGGCTCTATTTTCGAGACCGAATTTTTTTTATTTTTTCGAGATTTAAAGCTTTGGGAAGTCAAATAATAACATATTAAGCACGTAGGAGTCATTTGATTTGTTTTTCGGTCACTCATTTTAGCATATTTTGAGACGTCGTTTTTCGGGGCTCCATCTTCAGGACCTTAAAAATTTGCTTTTTTCGAGATTTAAAGCTTTGGGAAGTCAAATAATAACATATTAAGCACTTAGCAGTCATTTGATTTTTTTTCAGTCCCTTATTTTAGCTTCTTTTGAGACGTCGTTTTTCGGGACTACATTTTCGAGACGCTAAAAATTTGCCTTTTTTTGGGATTTTAAGCTTTGGGAAGTTAAATAATAACATATTAAGCACTTCGGAGTCATTTGATTTGTTTTTAGGTCACTTATTTTAGCATATTTTGAGACGTCGTTTTTCGGGGCTGTATTTTCGAGACCGAATTTTTTTTCTTTTTTCGAGATTTAAAGCTTTGGGAAGTCAAATAATAACATATTAAGCACTTAGGAGTCATTTGATTTATATTTCGGTCACTTATTTTAGCATATTTTCAGACGTCGTTTTTCGGGGATCTATTTTCGAGACCGAATTTTTTTTATTTTTTCGAGATTTAAAGCTTTGGGAAGTCAAATAATAACATATTAAGCACGTAGGAGTCATTTGATTTGTTTTTCGGTCACTCATTTTAGCATATTTTGAGACGTCGCTTTTCTGGGCTACATTTTCGAGACCCTAAAAATTTGCTTTTTTCGATATTTAAAGCTTTGGGAAGTTAAATAATAACATATTAAGCACTTAGGAGTCATTTAATTTATTTTTCGGTCACTTATTTTAGCATATTTTGAGACGTCGTTTTTCGGGGCTCTATTTTCGAGACCCTAAAAATTTGCTTTTTTTCGAGATTTAAAGTTTTGGGAAGTCAAATAATAACATATTAAGCACTTAGGAGTCATTTGATTTATTTTTCGGTCACTTATT
>JAYDYQ010001347.1:0-30678 GCA_034814905.1 Penstemon davidsonii | reverse complement strand
ATAAGTCAATAACAATAAAAAAAGTCAATAAGTCATCTATTGAAAACAACCCCTTAGAATGAGATTGGTAACTGAAATATTTAGGAATAAGATCTAGTTTTTTTTCTTCCTTTTCTGATACATTTTGCAGATCTGAAATTGCAGAAAAAGCATGACTACTATTAGCATAGTATATTTGGATATCTTTCAGTTTAAAGGCACGAACCCATAATATGTAAAAGCAAAAAGTAGAACAAAACACACACGTGGTTGCTTGAGAAAATGAAGTACCCACTACCCACTTCTCTAGAATTTCGTTGATTTGTACGGAAACACTCTAGTATCAAATATGATTCATTAGATTGATTTGTACGGAAATATTATAGTATAATTATTATCTATTAGAGGGAAAGGTTTTACAAGCATCCGTTGTCGTCCAGCGGTTAGGATATCTGGCTTTCACCCAGGAGACCCGGGTTCGATTCCCGGCAACGGAATTTTTCAACTTTATCCCAACCGTGTCAAACCCTTTTGACGAGAGGACGTTTAGTTCATATAAATTAATTTCTTTGCCGAAACATGTTTAGTAAGTAAAAATAAAATACGAAAATAATTTAACTCCATTTTTATTTTTATATTAATAAGTATGTTATTCAATATCTATGTTGGAGGAAATAGCAAATTTAACTCCATTCTCATCTTATATGGTAACCAATTTTTAAGTAAGGGTGTTTCTCAAACATACTTTAATGAAAGAAGGTAAAATTGTAAAAAAGTCCTAAATTAATTAGTGATTTTGAATTTTTGTCCCAAGCTATATCACTTAGCCAAATTTGTTCCGTAATTTTATATTATTTTGGAATATCGTCTCACTTGCCACATGGCTGCTTACGTGTCATGACATGACAAATTTAAACATAAACAATTATATAAGATTGCATAATTCATCCCAAACTAATTAAAAATTTTGATTTTTCGTCTCAAACTATATCAACACGCCGACTTCCGTCCCGTAATTGAAATAACATGGGTAAAAAGAATTCGTTCCAAACTAATTATGATATTTATTATTTATTAATACAAAAAAAAATGCACAAATTTTTGAACTCAGATAGAATTTTTTTTCACAAAAGCACATAGGAATTTCGAAAGTTCATACTAATTTTCACTAAAAAAAAAAAGTTAATGGCAATTTATTTCCATGTGATATTCATAATGTTCAATTTACCTCCCTATGTTATGATAATGTGACAGTTTACCCCATGTGTTGTGATAAATGTGGCAATTTACCTCATGTATTATAATAAATGTAGCAATTTATCCCCTTGTTATAAAACACTTTGCATGCCCACTCTCAATTTATGCAATTGAGTTACATTCTCCGGTTCAAGGGGATAAAATACTTTTTTAAAATTTTCACAGGGGAGTAAACTGCTCTTTTTTAAATTACAGGGGTAAATTGAATATTATTAATATTACAGGGGTAAATTACCATTAGTCACTTAAAAAAGTAAAAGATGAATGCCATTTCATTAACTCAGAAATTTAATAATAGATTAAATTTATGGAAAATGACAAAGTGTGAGACGAAATTCGGCGAGTTAATATAGTTTGGGACCAAAAATCAAAATTTGTAATTAGTTTGAGACGAATTCTACAATCTTGTATAATTGTTCATGTTAAAATTTGCCACATCGTGACACGTAAGCAGCCATGTGACAAGTGGGACGACATTCCAAAAAAATATAAAATTACGGGACAAATTTTTTGACTAAGTGATATAGCTTTGGACGAAAATCCAAAATCACTGATTAGTTTAATTAAGTATGTTATTCAATATCTACGTTGGAGGAAATAGCAAATTTAACTCCATTCTCATCTAATATAGTAACCAATTTCATCTAATATAGTAACCAATTTTTAAGTAAGGGTGTTTCTCAAACATACTTTAATGAAAGAATTATAGTACTTTAGTAAAATCGAATGAGTCGAAGGGTTTATGCAATTATAGGGTATACCTGGTGCTGCGGCATTGAATATTATAATATAAACTTAGCTCAATCAACAGATTAAAAAAAAAAAAAAAGGAAAAAGCTCAGTCAAGTTCACTCAATCATAAACTAAATAAATTTACATTTGTTATAGAATTAGTTACTCTCCTTAATTAGTATTATGTTCAACTTCAAAGTACAAACAAGTTTGAATTCAAATTGTGTGGCATTGATTTGTACCTTACATATTTGGACCTGAAGACTTGGATATTTCCTTGAAAGGCTTTACATTTATTTTCAGCCCAAATATCCCACATTAACTTACTATTTGGGGCTCACTATTGGGCCTTATTAAGCATGAACGGGGTGGAACCCCAATAAAAGATAAAACCCACAGAAAAATATGGAGAGAGAAAGCAAATTTGAGGTAGAACAGACGATTGGTACCACGCCGTGTAATCTTAGTAAGCAGCTTGAAACACTTCAAAACAAAAACAAGTCTCAAAACCCATACCTTTGTAACGATCTCGCTTTGAGCCTGGAAAAAAGGTCAGTTGTTTTTCTGATTTTTCTTACATTTTGCGTTCATTCTCTAGTAATACACCTTTGATTTTATGTTCTTTTATGTGCTGTTTCGTTTATGTAAGTGATTTTTTTTAATTTGTTAATTGAAATAGAAATGGTGTGTAGTTAAGGTGTTTGTCTAAATGTTTGAACGAAGGCAGTGAAATTGTTTAATGGAATAGAGCGTTTTTTGGAGTATTTCAGTCTATCGTTGATTTAAGTACCACAAATGCAATAAGCTGTGGCTGTTGAAGGATTGAACCCTATGATGTGAGTTTAGCTTCAAATGGGAAACCCTTCACTTAGGAACCCTATTTGGAGAAATAGGGATGAAATGTTAAGAAGGAAGTTAGGGCTATGTTTTCAATACCATTAGAATTCATTTATTCAGTTTTCAGTTAACACTCATTAAGTAAAATTTAATCAAGACAGGTAAAATAAATTTCTATATAACTTGAAATCTGAACATTAGCCCCTTTGAACCGTGATAAGCAATCACTGCCAAAGATAATTTTGTCGAAGAATAGTATATGTGCATTTGCTCAATATGGTTAAGTTATAGATGATTTGGTTGCCTGTCTTGGACATCACCTGCTGGAGGAGAATGGGTCGTGACTTCAGATTGAATGGTAGAATTTCTACCCATTTCTTAGAGCTTAAAAAAGTCATTTTGTTGCTAGTTTTGCTTGGTTAATTTAATTGGCTGTGGATGTGATTTTGTCTAGTGGTGGCGATCTTGTATTTGGAGACTATAATGGTGGTTACTTTTTCAAATCTGTTTCTGAAGGAGAGGGGTGGGGGGGGGGGGGGGGGGGTTGTGGAGAGGATGTAATAAATAAGTATTGTAAGGAGTTATATTCTTTTGTATTTTATTGGAAGGAGAAGGTGGAGGGGATAATGAATTAGTTTGCGTTGTTATTCCAACCCTCACTTGAAATATGGGTCGAGAGACGAGGACAAACTGGATGCCTGTAGTGAATGTTTTTCAGTACTTCATTGTTTGCTTCTTTGGGCTCTTTTGATGGGGTTGGAACCTTGTTTTTATTACTCTGGTTTGATGATTATGTTGGCGGTCATCTAGGTGAATGACATATGATTTTGGTAGATGCTTAAATTTCTGGTCTTAATTGTATACAGCTTCCTGCTTCCCATTATATGCATGTATATGTAATTTAGACTTGGATCTTAGCATAAGCATGAAATATAACAGTTTGGTTTGTATCATGAAATCGGTCTAAATTCAATATTCATTTTAATATTCTATTTCACTCTATTGGACACTACATCAACTTGGTTATACTTATTAGAATGTGCAAACATGGTCAGATCTTTTGAAGAACAATGGCTGGAAAAGCAGTAAAGTCTGTTGCAAAGGCAGTGGGAGAGTACCAATATCCATGGCGCGAGAAGTTGGCTAAGTACAAGGATGAGTTATCAAAGGGGGTCTGGGGTTACTGGGAGCTTGGGGCATGGAAACCTCTTGGTATAAGTGCACGTCACCGAGCTCGACTCCGGAAAGAAGTCCTTCTCTCGGGAGCAGATTGGCCATATGATCCAGCAAGGAAAGAGATGAAGACTAAGAGGAAAGGGCATAAGGTTGATAGATTAGCTGCAGAAAAACAAGAACGTACAGCTGAACTAATGGAAAAAATGCCTGAGAAGTTGGCTGATTATAGGAAGAGAAAGTGGGCAGAGAAGATGAAAGCTGAAGAAGCTGCCGCTAAAAAAGCAGTGTTGGAATAGGTCCAATATATGAAGTTTTTCTTGGATATTTCTTTTGTTTACTACATCATGAAGCTCTAAGTGTTTACTTTGTTGACAGAGTACGAATCGCGAATCCTTAACAATTGCTTAAAACAGGTTTTAGACATCAAATTTATTTGCTCATCAAGATATTTCAGTGAAGTACCAATAATTTCTTGAATTTTTTTATTCCTAAGTGATCAATCACTCAATTAACCTGTGTTGTGTGGTCCTTCATTACCAAGATTATCAGAGATATATCCAAGTATAATGAAATTCTTCTCTTACCAATTGGCTGGTTGCTAAAGTAGCATATATGACCAAATTCCACTAAGTAGGAGTAGCCAAAATTAGGCTCAAAAGAAATTTATTTTCAGTGGATAGTACCAAAATATGTTGATCACTATCTTGGTGATTTAGGGCGGTGGCGCACTAGGCTGTGATGTTGATAAATGATACTCCTTGATAAGTTTAAATTTAAAACATTTCATTCAGGAGTTTGCATTTGTCAATGAACAAATATGCTTGAACTTGTTTGAGTTAAGTTTGTTATAAATAATAAATCATACGTAATTTTTTTTTTTATTAGTATCACTTCAAACTTTCATTGAACAATAACTAGAGAAAAGGGTCTTACAAAATAAAAAATGAAGAAACCCCCGTCACAAAACACATTAACAGGAATAAAATTAAAAGGAATCCCATATCTAGTATATATGTATATTAACACTTGTAAGTTGAATTAATGACAATTTATCCCCTGTTATGTTCATAATGTTTAATTTATCTCCCTGTGACTCGAAAACAAATATTGTACCCCATGTGTTATGATAAATGTTATAATTTACCCTATATGTTATAAAAACACTTTTTATGCCCACTCTCAATTTCGAAAAGTGAGTTACACTTTCCGATTGAAAGAGGTAAATTGCTTCTATAAATTTTTTACAGGGGATAAATTGGCATTAGCTCCTTATAAATTCAATCGCTGGAAATATAAACAACATCCCTCTAAAATCCACAACTACAAGAGTGTGAAAATCACTTTAAAAGTCATGACTAAAAGGCATCCTAGTATTATGCGAGTGTGATGGCTGAAGGATTAAAGAGAGTGTCACCTTCATTTCCCAGAAAAGACTGACAAACTCAAAATCCACCAAATTAAATGGAGAAAATCCCACCAGGATTAAAGAACTATAGTCTATAGTTTTACATATAATTCGGCATGCACTTTTTTGTTTGTGGACACTTCCCATTTGAATGGCCCGGAGTGCTAATTACCTAAATAGTGTACATTTTGCTTTATATATCATATTTTCTTTTTATCACTAAACAACAAAAAGTTTTTACCAATCTGTACCAGTTCCACAATTGTCATTATCTAATTATCGAAGTGGAAGTAGTGCACTTTGTGCGGATATTGATACATCCAATGGGGACACGCATGAATCCATTAGCATAGGATTGTGCATGCCCAAAGGTTTTCTTGATATTGTTACTCATTACTGCAAAACACTACTATATATAGAGCTCAAGATCAAGGCTGATTATGTGGATTGAGAGAATCATGAGAAAAACTTACATTTTGTTTGGCTTAAATCTTTTGCTCATTTTATTTCCGGGAGAAGTTAACGCATCAGCTCAATCGGAAAGCCATGGAGTATATATTGTGTATATGGGGGCCTCAGTTATGCCAAATGGTGCACCAAGAAATGATCATGCTCAACTTATAAGCTCCTTGATTAAAAGGTAAGGTTTTTGTACTGTGTTGCATTGTGCTTCTCAAAATGATTTTTCGTTGATCATTTGGAAACTATGTTGTACTATGCTAAGAGATGTGTTGATTCTTGAAATTCTTTTGGTTTCTTAAAGTTTCATTTTGAAATGTTTTTAGGAAGAAAAATGTTGTGTTACAAAGCTACACCAACGGTTTCTCGGGTTTTTCTGCTCGTTTATCAGAGGAAGATGCAAAATCAATAGCTCAAAGACCTGGAGTTGTGTCTGTTTTTCCTGATCCAGTTTTACAACTTCACACAACCCGTTCTTGGGAATTCTTGGAGTATGAAACCGGTTTAAAAATTGATGCCAATCCAAATTCACCTTTTGATTCATCTTCAGGTGGAACAAATACTATCATTGGCATCTTAGATACAGGTGAAATTGACTATTCCATGTTGTTTTCTTGTTTCAAATTATTCAAACAAATTTATTAAGTTATAAGAGTTGAAATCACATTTCAGGAATTTGGCCTGAAGCAGAGAGTTTCACGGATGAGGATATAGGTCCAATCCCATCACATTGGAAAGGAAAATGCATGGAAGGCCTAAACTTCACTTCTTCCAACTGTAACAAGTATAAGAATTTGCAAACATAAGATAAATTTCTTCTACTTCATTTTCTTAAAAATTAACATCAGAATCAAAAAAATTGGAACAGGAAAGTGATTGGAGCAAGGTATTACGATGATCCTAATTCCAATGAACATTCATTTGGCACTCCTAGGGACGAGAGTGGTCACGGGACCCACGTAGCCTCTACTGCAGCTGGTCGACCAGTTTCTGGTTCTTCATATTATGACCTAGCTACAGGGACTGCACAAGGGGGTTCACCGGGCTCGAGAATCGCTATGTATCGTGTTTGTGTAGCCGGTGGAGGGTGCTTAGGATCAGCCATTTTAAAAGCATTCGATGATGCAATTGCTGACGGGGTTGATGTTTTATCCCTTTCACTAGGTGCATCACCCGGAGAACCGGACTTTGCCAATGATCCTGTGGCCATTGGGGCATTTCATGCAGTGGAGAAAGGCATAATCGTCGTTTGTTCTGCCGGCAATAGTGGTCCTTTAGCCACGACGGTGGTGAATGTTGCCCCTTGGATACTTACTGTTGCTGCCACCACTATTGATCGCGATTTTGAGGCAGACATCATATTAGGAGGAAACAAAGTGATTAAGGTAATTAATCAGAGCAAAATGCAAAAATACTCCCTGTGCTATTCCCAATTGAAAAAAAACCCTATATTATTTATATTAGCAAAAGGGCCCCTATATTTTTTTTATTAGCAAAAAATCAAATTTAAAATTCCTTCATATATAATAGGGAGGTTATTGCCGATTTTCAAAGTTAACGGGGGATTATTATCAATTTCGAGGTGAATAAGGGTGCTTTTATATTTTTTTGATGGAGGTATAATTGTCATTTTACCTGCAAAATATGTAGGAAAGAGTTTTTTGTTAATATAAAAATAGCACGGGGGGTTTTTAGTAATAAAAATAACACGTTTTTTTACTAGTTAGGCAAAGGCAGGGTATTTTTGCATTTCACTCTAATTAATCATTACATCATATGTTTTCAAGATTAAACTAATTTTTGAATAAAAGTAACAATTTTCATTTGGGACTCAGGGTGGAGGCATTAACTTTTCTGATCTCAAGAAATCTCCTGTATATCCTTTAGTAGATGGAATCTCAGCAAAATCAGACACCAACGAAGTCGATGTAGCCGATGCGAGGTACAATACAAAATAAGATTCCCATGTTTTTATGTCTATTAAATAATAAATTATGTGTCTCGTTTCAGAAACTGCGTTCCAGGTTCATTAGACGATAACAAAGTAAAGGGAAAGATCGTTTTGTGTGAAAACAAAGATGAAGTTTATGCACCAGAAGAGAAGTTTGATACATTGGAGACCCAAGGTGCGATTGGGATGGTATTGATTGACAATAACCAAAGGCAAGCACCATCAAAATATGGAACATTTCCAATTGCTGTTGTTACTGAAAAAGATGGAGCTGAAATACTATCTTACATAAAAAATAACAGGTATATAACCCATAACTCATAAGTGCAATAAGCAACCAAAAAGTCAATAACATTATGTATAGAATATATCTAATTGTTTTGTTTGACATCTCAACAGCAACTCACTCGGGACAATTTTACCGACTGTAATGATACCAAATTACAAACCAGCTCCAGTCGTTGGTTACTTCTCTTCGAGAGGACCAACATTCGGCATTAAAAACCTTCTGAAGGTAACGACATGTGTCTCCCATTTAGGTTGATGATGAGCATTTTTTTAACAAAATAAAATATAAAAATTGTGTCTTGGTTGGTTTATAGCCAGATATAGCAGCACCAGGAGTAGCAATTCTTGCAGCATGGCCTTCAAATGACACTAAAGAGGCTATCCTCAGGCGGGAACCGCCAAAATTCAACATACTCTCGGGAACATCCATGGCCTGCCCACATGTTTCTGGCCTAGCTGCAGTGGTCAAATCTCAGTATCCCACATGGAGCCCCTCGGCCATTAGATCAGCCATCATGACAACAGGTGAGCTAAATGCAAAAATACCCCCTTATGCTTTGCGTAATTAGCAAAAATCCCCGTGTTATTTTTTTTATTAGCAAAACACCCATTTGAAATTCCTTCATAAATCAATAAGGAGGGTTTTTGCCAAATTTTTAAGTGAACAGGGGGTTATTGTGAATTTTCAAAGTTTACAGATAGATTATTTTCTACATTTAGGAGAATAGGGGTGTTTTTGCATTTTTTTGGTCATTTTTTGCTAAACAAACTTTTTCATGTGTCATTTGCAGCTATCCAGACAAACAATTTACATGCCCCAATCCAAACAGAAACCGGATCATATGCCAGTCCTTATGACATTGGAGCCGGAGAAATTAGTCTTTCAGGTCCATTACAACCAGGGCTTGTTTACGAGACCGAAACCATCGATTACATTAAGTTCCTTTGCAACATTGGCTATGACATCAAGATGATTAAAAACATAGTATCAACTCTTCCCATAAACTTTTCTTGCTCCTCCAACTCGGATTCTGATTCAGTCTCATACATGAACTACCCTTCAATAGCAATTTCCAATTTGAGGGAAAATGAGAGCAAGAAAGTGAATCGAACTGTGACTAATGTTGGTGAAGATGAATCAATCTACACTGCCATGGTAGAGACTCCTAATGGTGTCGAGGTTGAAGTGGTACCCAATAAATTGGAATTTACAAAGGATAGAAAGAAGATAACCTTTCAAGTGACTTTTAGGCACAATACAAGTTATGAAAGTGACTTGTTTGGATCAATTACATGGTCCAATCAGAAGTATAAGGTTCGGAGTCCATTTGTTATAAGCAAGGCGTAATCAGGAAGATTATATGAGAATTCAGAGAAAATCATAGCTTCAAAACTTAGCAAAATTGAACAATGTGTTTACGGAGAATAAATGTTTATATATGTTAAAATCATGTTATCGTTTTTAACTTGTCTATTACTTTGCATTTATCAATCATAGTGATAGTTTGTCGGATTATTCATGAGGTAGTTAATTTTGGAATCAGAATATGAAATTCCAAAATTTGCAAGTCCAAGTCATGTGATAGGTCTATAACTTCAATTGAATTTTTTCATCAAAAATTGAAAATTTCTAAATTTTAATTGTCACTTGACAAATGATATTTTTGGCGAAAATTAATTTTTTTGGTCAGATTGAACTTAAATTGTTGATTTTCGGCAAAAAAATTTAATTTTCCAGTCAAAGTCAAATAAGACATAGTTGATGATTTCCGGCGAAAATTAAAATTTTCTGGTGATAAGGACTGAAATTGATGATGATGACACAATAACTGATGTATATTGTCGAGGTACCATAATAAATGGCCAGTTTTGAAACGCAGCCAAAAATAAAATTTTGTCTCCATTTTAGGATGTATTTTGGATTTAAGAGGGACGAATGTGTTACACTATATTGGCAAGAGGGGCGAATCTGTCACGAAAAATTTAAGAGGGACGAATGTGTTACACTACATTGATAAGAGGGACTAATGTGATACACTATATTGATAAGAGGGAGACATCTGCTACGAAAAATTTAAAAGGGACGAAAGTGATAAAGTCAGGCCATAAGAAGGACCAAAAGTGCGATTCGCTCTTTATTAAATTTAAGGATACATTAGGTAAATAACAAATTTTGTTGTGCGTCAAAAAGTATTCCTCTGGAATTATCGTCAGCCCAATGGAAAATAATGAAACTAAATCTAAAATAGATTTCAGTAATATTGGCAACATATTTTCATTGAAGATATATAGTAACACAATTCTTGGCACCAAATTATTGCAATATTGACAATATTCGATTGTTGAAATGTCTTCGGGTATAGTTTCTATCTTTGAGCATTTTGTAGTCTATTTAAAGGTAAGAAATGTGAAGCAATTAGATATCACTTTTTAACCATCATTGCTTTCTTTCATTTTCTTGCTTCGAGTTATCATAACCAATACTTCGCGAGAATGACTTCACAGAAGTTTATTATTTTAGTAGTCCTTGTGCTTACAGCAATTGGTAAATATACGACTCTCTCTATTATATATATCACTTATTTTGAAATATAGCATTTGTAATTTGACAGTGTATTTTCAAATTTTTAAGAAGATTAGAAAATCACGATTTAAAGAAATATGTTAATAGTGAAATGCAAAAATACCCTCTATACGTCGTCTAACTAACGAAAAATCCTACGTTATTTTTATTACCAAAACCCCGTGCTACTTTTTATTAATAGAAAACCCCTCCCAAGTCAAAATGACAATTATACCCCAACAGAAGATACACCCCTTTTCAATTAAAAAATTGACAGAATCCCTTTGCTAACTTTAAAAGTTCGCAATAATCACCCTGTTAAATTACAAAATTGACAATAACCTCCCTATTAATTCAAATGAGGATTTTACTAAAAGAAATCATTGGGGTGGGGGTGCGGGCTACTAATAAAAATAACAAAGAGGGAATTTTGCCATTTGCCAATTAGAGAAAGCACATAGAATATTTTTGCATTTAGCTCAGTATATTAATTCTTAGTATTTCACAAGGAATTAATAAAATGCTCATATTTTCATTCGAACATGGAGTATAACTTTCCCTTTAATATAGTAAACAAAAACCAATCTTAGTGATTTTTTTGTTGAACCATTTATTTAAAAGAAATTGCATTATGTTTTCTTAAAAGACCAATAAAAGAAATTAATGGTTTGTAACTTTGTGTAGTCAATAACTCAACCTATTTTCAGCTCACAAGTAATTATATTTGCTAAAAAAAGTCCTCATTTACTAAATCTCCAATTGTCATCCTTGGTGTCTTTTTACATTTTTTTAATTTTCTCTATTGAAATTTTGTATTTATATTTTCTTCTTAAAAATAAATCATCTTAATTAAAACGAAGAGTTTAACTACAGTAGAACTTACACTTTTGTTTTCATTTCCTACAGTGTTTGTAAGAGCCCAGACATGCGTCACCAACTTTGATTGTAGAGATGTTATCAATCCGTGTGACTATGAAAATCCACTTGTCTGCCAAAATGGCATTTGCCAGTGTCGGTGCAATGAGAAAGTCTGTCGAGAAAAGCAAAAGTTAAGACACGATGCTACTATTGATAAAAACAATAACATGTAACAAGATTGTAATATGTACTATGGTTGTACGTATTATTGTTCAACTATGAATAAGAATTAAATCTCGGCAACTCAATTTCTTATGAGTAACCTTTTAGCATTCAAATGACACGTACATAATCAATATTTCTCGTACATATGCAGAAATGGGTATTTTATTAACATATTAGATCAATGGAATTGTTTTTTAAGTTGTGAAGAAAATAGTTTTCGTAAGCAAAAAAGTAGGTTTCAACACATAAATTATTCCATATTCTTTTTTGGATTGTTCTAGCTTTTATTATTTATGTTAGTTGTAAAGAAAAAAAGTACTCAGTAAACCTTTTATTATTTCCAATTCCAAGTCAATAAAAAAGAAAATAATAAGTTGTATTTTCAAAACTCTTTAAACGCCTTATAACTTTTTTTTTTTTAAATTTAATAATTTATTTAATTTTTCTTATTGTTTCCGAAATGTTCTCGAATTTATTTTAATATTGAATTGGTCGGAATTACTCACTTTGTTATTTTTTTTTTTTTTTTGGTTTTTTTTATCATTTTGGAGGATTGCACACGGATTAAGAAATGTAATAAATAGCAACTTTTTTTAAGAAAAAACCCCAAAACACCCTTTTAACCAAATAATACATTAATTAGTATTAATTACAATCATTAACAAGAAGGGTAAAACTAGTAGAAAATAATTAATTTTACATTGAACTCCTAAAACGACAAATAAAGTAAATAATTTTATTTTGCTAAAGCGACAAATAAAAAAAAAACGAAGGGAGTATATTGGAAACAAAATTTTGATCAAATGTATATAATGTAAGTAAGATCTGTGTAGGGTTGCATGTTAACTTACTCGAAAAATACACACGCAAGTGTGTGTGCGAATTGAGTACATTCAATTATATCAAGTACAGATGAGCACCGAACATGGATCAAAATTTCGTCTCTAGCGTATGTTTCGGTCAGTCTAATATTATGAACTTTTCAAGATTTTTTTAAAATGTTTCGGAAATACTAAGAAAAAATTATAGCAAAAATTACTAAATTAAGAAAAATAAGAAAGTCTCAGGAAAATAAATAGTTTCGGAATTACATCTTGTTTTCGTTTCAGTTGATTGAAAAACGAAAACTTGTCGATGTTTTCGATGGAAAGGATGAAAATTTTGATCCATGGCACCGAATTTATTGTCAACTGTAACTCGTAATTGAGTTTGTCTCATTATTGTTTCTTGTTTTCATGGTAATTAATTAAGGAGATTCTCTTGCATTTGTTGTTTAAGATTATCAAATATACGTACGTACATTGAATGTGGTGAAAAAAGTCCAGATGTAAATTATCAAAAATAAATAGTCCACATGTAAAGAGATGAAACACAAAATGTGATCGGTTACAAGGAAATTTTTTGTCCAAGCCTGGTTTCTTTGACTTATCGTTAAAAACTCAAGAGAAGCCCAATATGTTTTGTATTTTTTCTAACAAGTTTCATTTATCCAATTTGGCCCAGGTAAATTTCTATTACTTTACTCGTCAAATGCATGATTAAGTGATAATGAGGCTTTATGCTCAAATATCCTTTTAATTTCAGCATCATGCTTAGGCTCCCAATAGTAATCATTTTGCAAGTTGTTAGATAATTTTATGAATAAACGATATACTAATTGATATTAATTATTAAACTACAATATATATACTAAAATAATTTAGATAAATACCTTAAAGATATTAAACAACTTAGTTTTAAT
Organism: Penstemon davidsonii; assembly: GCA_034814905.1. Taxonomy (NCBI): domain Eukaryota; kingdom Viridiplantae; phylum Streptophyta; class Magnoliopsida; order Lamiales; family Plantaginaceae; genus Penstemon; species Penstemon davidsonii. Next base: position 17,207 of record JAYDYQ010001347.1, on the reverse strand, counting down.
TCTTTCAGGAAGTTCGGTATACGTGTGACAAGAGCCTTCCCAACCTCTTCTAAAAGCTTTTCCCACACCACGAACGACTTTCGTGTGATTTGTAAACCTATGTCGAATCACAAAAATATTAAAAAAATATATACTCAATTAATAACATTAATATAATATTTTAAAAGCCATGAAAATAAATACATACTCATTAAGATATTCCGTAGGAGCAATTAGCTTCTTCCTATTAACAGACCCCGTACTAGGACTAACACTCGAACTAGCACCAACCGAAGAGCTCCCATGTAAATGGCTAGGACCCGATAAGAAAGTATTTAATTCGGGAGCGTGGTTACGAGGGTTAGGAGTGGGACTGGGCTAAGAGTCGGATTAGACGGAGGCATGAAAGACTCATGGTCAGCTGAGTCGTAGGGTAAGGCAGCTCCATTTGACCTCTTGTTCGGTGCCATCTGCAAAAATAAGAGAATAAAATACAAAAACATATTACAATAAATCTTAAACTATGAAATAGGAATAAAACTTTCCAACATCAATATAAAGCATTAATAGTGTATCACAATATCACCTAATTAATTAGAAATTAAATATTTATCAAATGTGCGTACAATAATAATACAAAGTCAAAGAAATTATCATTATTCGTCTTCTTCATCTTCATCGTCTTCTTCTTCTTCTCCTTCTTCTTCATCCTCCGACTCTTCTTCGTTTTCTTTTTCTTCTTCAACATTCAAATCCATTAGTTCATCATCAACAACTAAATTTGGCATGTTAGGTGGTTCCTGCAAAGCCATGACTTGTACATTATACTTAGTATTCACTCTACTCATTAGTCTCATATTTACTACAACACACCAATTAATTTTATCTTTTTTCTTCCCCGGATAAGGGACAAAGTATATTAGATGTATATTGAGCAAATACGAACGGGTCAAATTTAGGATATGTGCTTTTTATGTTGATCTCAACAATTTCATATTAATGTATTCTATTATTTGAGTTGTTATATTATATAATTACTTAACACATCTTTTAGTAAAACTAGATACTCAATTCTTTGAGTTGTTATATTATATAATTAATTAACACATCTTTTAGTATATCTAGAAAAATGCATGTGCATGACACATGTCTAGTTAATTTTCCATATTAATTCATTAAAATCATTATCAATCATAAAAAAAATTAATGCATATTTTTTGTTTGAATTATTTCATTTTATTTTTAGTTACAATTAGATCTAAAATAATTACTTAACACATTTTTAAATTACTTAATTAATGAATTTTATATGTTAAATTTGTTCAAAATCAATTTTATAGATGCTCAACAAAAAAATATTGAATAATTTGTCATTTGCATTGTTATATATTGTTTTAATTAAAATTAAGAGTAGAAGAACTAATTACTCCCTCCATCCCCTCCTTTTTTTTTTAGTTCTTTAATTTTTGGCGCGGAGTGTAGAAAGTGTTGAAAAAATAAAACATTTGGGTATATTTATTTTTGTGCTCTTAAATTTAGTGGTGTTAAATTATTATTCTATGGGAGAGACTATTTTTGAGGGAAAAAATTTCATTTATAAAAAAAGAGTCTTATTTTGGGACACACCTAAAAGAAAATAATAGTAAAAAAAATTAGGGAAAGAGTCAGTATCATATTGTTTGTTAACCATAAAAAGGCGCGTAAATTCATTGTATGATCAACAAAACTTATTTTTGAATTGTTTTATTTTTAATTATACTTCTCTGCAATAGAATTACTTAATACCTTTTTGTTATAAAAATGCTCATGAATTTTATATGTTTAGTTATTTTCATACGATAATTCATAAAAAATCACGGTGAGATCAACAAAAATAAATTCAATATTCTTTTTTGGATTGTTCTAATTTTTTGGATTCAATATATTTTATATAATTTTATTTCATCTTAATTTAGAATAGTCATAACAATAGGTTCTTTTTTTATCCTGTACTTTTTTAACAGATTTTTGTCCAAATTTTAACGACCATATGTATTGTCTAAAATGCTTTTAAATTATAGTATGGAATGTGCAAAGTGCTTTTATATTATAGTATAAAAAATATAATTTTGGACAGACACTTGTGTGGGGCGTGCCATCACCATCACCATCACCAACCCTCCCCCACCCCCCAAATGCAACTTAACGACCAAGTAGTCAACTTATTTGACTACAATACCAAAATTGATATTATCAATTAATTGTGGTATCAAATATGTAAAATACACGAAGCATGGTACCATAAATGAAAAAGGGTATAAAAAGAACACTTATCTTCTAATATAATATACCATAATTTATTAAAGAGCGAATTGCACTTTTGGTCCCTCTTTTGGGATGACTTTATTACTTTCGTCCCTTTTAAATTTTTCGTAGCAGATGCGTCCCTCTGATCAATATAGTGTATCACATTAGTCTCTCTTATCAATTTAGTGTAACACATTCGTCCCTCTTAAATTTTTCGTAGCAGATTCCTCCTTTTTCTCATCGTAGTGTAACACATTGGTCCCTCTTAAATTCAAAATACATCCTAAAATGGAGGCAAAATTTCATTTTTGACCCTCTAAAGTGGCTGCGTTTCAAAATTGACCCTTTATTGTGGTACCTCGACAATATACGTCATTTATTGTGCCGTCATCATCAATTTCAGTCCTTATCACCGTAAAATTTTAATTATCGCCGAAAATCATCAATTTATGTCTTATTTGACTGGAAAATCAATTCTTCTTGCCGAAAATTACCAATTTATGTCCAATCTGACCGAAAAAATTAATTTTAGCCAAAAACATCATTTGTCGAGTGACAATTAAAAATTAAGAATTTTTCGATTTTTGATGAAAATTTTCAATTGAAGTTATAGACCTATCACATGACTTGTACTTGCAAATTTTGGAATCATAATTTTCAATTAAAAAATTGACAGAATCTCCTTGCTAACTGTGAAAATTCGCAATAATATCCGTCTGTTAACTTAAAAAATTGACAATAACCTCTCTATGAATTCAAATAAGGATTTTGCTAAAAGAAAAGATCATTGGGGGGTGGGGGGCGGGAGGTTACTAATAAAAATAACAAAGAGGGGATTTTGCCATTTGCCAATTAGAGAAAGCACATAGAATATTTTTGCATTTAGCTCAGTATATTAATTCTTAGTATTTCACAAGGAATTAATAAAATGCTCATATTTTCATTCGAACATGGAGTATAACTTTCCCTTTAATATAGTAAACAAAAACCAATCTTAGTGATTTTTTTGTTGAACCATTTATTTAAAAGAAATTGCATTATGTTTTCTTAAAAGACCAATAAAAGAAATTAATGGTTTGTAACTTTGTGTAGTCAATAACTCAACCTATTTTCAGCTCACAAGTAATTATATTTGCTAAAAAAAGTCCTCATTTACTAAATCTCCAATTGTCATCCTTGGTGTCTTTTTACATTTTTTTAATTTTCTCTATTGAAATTTTGTATTTATATTTTCTTCTTAAAAATAAATCATCTTAATTAAAACGAAGAGTTTAACTACAGTAGAACTTACACTTTTGTTTTCATTTCCTACAGTGTTTGTAAGAGCCCAGACACCATGCGTCACCAACTTCGATTGTAGCGATCTTATCAATCCGTGTGACTATGATAATCTACTTGTCTGCCAAAATGGCATTTGCCAATGTCAGTGCGTTCATGCAGGTTGTCGAGAGAAGCAAAAGTACTTAAGACACGATGCTACTATTGATAAAAACAATAACATGTAACAAGATTGTAATATGTACTATGGTTGTACGTATTATTGTTCAACTATGAATAAGAATTAAATCTCGGCAACTCTATTTCTTATGAGTAACCTTTTAGCATTCAGATGACACGTACAAAATCAATATTTCTCGTACATATGCAGAAATGGGTATTTTATTAACATATTAGATCAATGGAATTGTTTTTTAAGTTGTGAAGAAAATAGTTTTCGTAAGCAAAAAAGTAGGTTTCAACACATAAATTAAGCAATATTCTTTTTTGGATTGTTCTAGCTTTTATTATTTATGTTAGTTGTAAAGAAAAAAAGTACTCAGTAAACCTTTTATTAAATTTAATAATTTATTTACAATTTTTCTTATTGTTTCCGAAATGTTCTCGAATTTTTTTTAATATTGAATTGGTCGGAACTATTCCATCCGTTTTTTTTTTAATTTATCGTTTTAAAGGATTGCACACGGATTAAGAAATATAATAAATAGCCACTTTTTTAAGCAAAAATCCCAAAACACCATTTTAATCAAGAAGGGTAAAATTGGTAGAAAATAATTAATTTTACATTGAACTCTTAAAACGACAAATAAAAGTAAATAGTTTTTTTTTGCCGAAACGACAAATAAAAAAAACAAAGGGAGTTTTCTTCTCTCTCGTGTGGAGAGCTTTCTTCTCTCTCGTGTGGAGAGTTTTTTTTTTCCTTTGTTCTTCGCCGTAGTATGGATCAATTATGGTTATGGTCTCCCACTGGAAACATCTTGATTTTGCTTGGGTCCACACGTTAACCTTAGGGAGTTTTTTTCAATTTTCGTCTCGTTCTGCTTCTTTCTTTCTTATTTCCCTCTGTGTTTCTCTTTTCCCTTCCTCCTAACTTTCTTTCCTATTTTGTGTTTGTTTTCTCTTCTACAGGGTTCGGCTGCTGGTGTTCTTGTTATTGATAAACTCTACCCTCTCTTTTAGCACTCAGCACCATGGACATCTCGGATTTTGGCTTTGAAACGAAACTAAATTTAACAGAGGTTGAAGAGGGTTTTCTGATTTCGGGAGATGAATGGGATAAACACAGTTGTTCTACGGACCTACTTCTCGTCGGAAAAATTCTGGGACATCAAAATTTTAATGTGGAAGTGGTAAAAAACATTCTCACTAAAGCTTGGAGTCCGGGAAAGGGCATCGATGTGAAACAGATAGGTGGTGGCCGACTTATTTTCTCATTCTATCATAAAATCGACTGGAAAAGAGCTTTAGATAATGGTCCGTGGTCGTTTGAGAAAAGATTGGTGGTTCTTAACTCGGTTAAACAGGATGAGGACCCAACGAAAATCGACCTTGATTGGAGTGACTTCTTTGTTCATATTTCTGGTCTCCCCTTAGGAAAATCGAATAAAGGAATGGTGGAAATGATTTGCAAACGTTTAGGGCGTTTCAAAGGGCTTTCAGCTGATTCAAAAACATCATATATCGGTAGCACGATCAGAGTTCGAGTCGGTTTAAACATCACTGAGCCTATTCCGAGGATCATGAAAATTAGGAGTGATAGGGGCGACACAATTGTGGTCTCATTCCGTTACGAACGTTTGCCGAATTTTTGCTATCACTGCGGTTTGTTGAATCATGTATCGAGGCAATGTGATAAACGTTATAACTACGAGGTTGAACCCCCACCGGACAGCCTGCCGTATGGAGCTTGGCTCCGAGCATCTCCGATAGATATTGCGTCATTGACTGAACCATCAGGGTGGCAGAAGGCGGCAGGGACTTATTTATATAATGTGAGCTCTTCTCATCGTGATTCTTTGGGTTCATCGGAGTCTCGTGATCGGAAAATCACAGGGTCTGCAATTTTCTCACCTCCGACATCGCTACCACCGGAATATTCCAAAACCAATCAGCAGGGGTCGGATCAGTTTCAGTTTCAAACGGGTCTTACGGTAGAATCGAAAAATCCGGGTGTTATTTCGGGTAAGATAGAAAGATCTGGAAATTATCAAGCTTCAGCCGATTTTCAGGGATTTAAACCATCAGTTACCTCCTCTACCGATCTCTCTTCTCAGCGTATTAAATGCGTGACCGATTTGAAGGGATTTGACACAAACCAGGTAATTAATTTGGAAGAAGATTTGAAAAATAAGGGAGTCTCTGCACCACCAGACTCTATTCACACTCAACCCAAAAAGGTGAATTGTTCTACCCCACCACTTTGCAAAGTCCAGCCCAATATCCAGCCCAATATTACAGCTACAACCTCCTCGACTGATAGGCCTACTGATAATAGTATATTGAACCCATTCACACCTACCCACCTATTAATTGAAGCCCTTAACTCTCAGAACAAATTAGCTACTGGACCAATTCGCCTAACTCCCCAGCCCAATCAAAATACCCCATTCAAACAAATTCCAACTCAAAACCACTCATCAATCCATCGAACCAAAGTAACTGATTCAGCCCCATCCCAGAGCAATAATATCCCACCCTTATCAAATCTATATCATAACATCCTAACCCCCCAAGCTCGACCAAATCTGAATACCAACCCTGACCCAAAATCCACCACCATTGATCACGAATCTGCCCCATATCCCTCTATCCAGAATTCCTATTCTCCTATCTCATCTTCAGTAACTAAAATTCCAACTCAAGGTGCCTCTCTACCTCCATCCGATGTCTACTCCATACAAGAGTTCTGCAACTCCCAACCTAATCTCCATCCCTTGCCATTAAACAAAAATTCGAAACCCGAAGCCACACCTAACACCTCAAATCCGAAACCTAATTCCTCAACTATTTTGAACAATCGTGCTCTTTTCCAGGTCCCCATTAAGCAAGAAGTTGAAACTAACACTACCAAGCCCTCAAATACAGCTTGGAAAATAAAGCGTGGAAAAGGTAAGGAAAATAAGAAACCTCCTCTTTCGATTCCAGGGACAAATATCAGTAATTCCAAACTCACCCCGAAACCTAAGCCTACGAATTCGTCTACTGATAGCAAAAAAAGAAAACATAATCTCATAGATACAGTTAGCTCATTTGTTCTTTCTCAGGGTGTTACTAGCAACTTTCAGCAATGCGATGACTCTTCGGTTGTTCTCGAGAGACCTTCTAAGAAAACTCAATTTGCTTGTTCAGAGGCGGAGGCTGCCGGGCAGCCCCGCCTATCATCATGAATTGCCTAGCTTGGAATTGTCAAGGGCTTGGGGGTCCCTTGACAATTGAGAACCTCGGATTTCATATTCGAGATTATGACCCCCAAATTATCTTCCTGTGCGAAACTAAATCTAGAAGACGGAAGATAGAATTTCTAAAAGTGAAATTTGATTTATTTGGTGTTTACACTGAAGCTAGAGGTAAATCTGGCGGATTAGCACTTTTATGGAAAAAAGATATTAAGGTAGAACTCCAGAGTTTCTCTGCCAACCATATTGATTCATATGTGTTCTCTGGGAATGATACTTCAGGCTGGCGTTTTACGGGCTTCTATGGTGAACCAGAAGCAACTCAAAGAAAGAAGTCTTGGGATCTTTTACGGAGTCTGTCGGGTTATTGTAACAAGCCGTGGCTTTGTGTAGGTGATTTTAATGCCCTTTTGAGCAATTCAGAGAAAGAAGGGGGAAACTTTATACCGCCTTATCAACTGCGAGATTTTAGAGTAGCATTACAGGACTCGGGCTTATCAGACATCGGTTTCTCCGGTTATCCCTTCACTTGGTCGAACGGTTGGGAATTTCCACGCACTATTAGTGAAAGGTTAGATACAGCTTGTGTTTCACGTAACTGGATGAATAAATTTCCCTATAGTAAGGTTGAGCATCTACGGTTCGGAGGTTCTGATCACGCACCGATCCTTATCCGGGTCCTAGAACATGAAGTCAAGATTAGTGGTACCAGGAAACGCAGATTTATGTTTGAGTCAATGTGGCTTGAGGATGGAAATTGCTCGAATATCATTAAAAATGCGTGGGGGGCTGCCAATATGTCGAACCAATTAGGTGATGTCCGAGGAAAACTTGATATGTGTAAGGAAAAACTTGTAGCTTGGAGTAGCTCTTCTTTTGGAAGGGTTTCTAGAAAGATAGATAATTTGCGCAAACAAATTGATATTCTTCGTAGAGGGAAGGTTACGGTCGATACTAAATACACTTTACAACTTCTTACAGTCGAACTTGAAGGTACTTTAGACAGGGAGGAGAAAATGTGGCAGCAGCGAGCTAAGGCTCATTGGATGAGGGAAGGCGACCGCAACACTAGATATTTTCATAGTCGAGCGTCAGGGCGTAAGAAGAAGAATTGCATAAGGGGTATTAAGAAGTCCGATGGGTCTTGGTGTAAAAAGGATAAGGAAATTGAGGAGGTGATTGTGGAGTACTTCTCTGCTATTTTTACTTCGAGTCAACCGTCAAATGATGAACTGAACTTGGTCTTAGGTGCTATTGGATCGAGGGTGAGTTTTGAAGATAATGAGTATCTCCTCCAGCCTTACACTGCAGATGAGGTAACTCAAGCACTCTTTTCCATGTACCCCCTTAAATCCCCTGGCCCCGATGGTTTTCCTCCCCTATTTTTTCAGAAATATTGGTCCATTATTCGTACTGATGTTATTAAGTGGGTGCTTGATTTTCTTAACAGAGGTATTTTTGACGTGTCTGATAACTTCACCAATATAGTCCTTATCCCTAAATGCTCTGAACCTGAGAGTATGACCCAATTCCGTCCTATTAGTTTGTGCAATGTTATTTATAAAATTGCCTCGAAAACTATAGCCAATCGCCTTAAGCCTATAATGAAATCAGTTATATCCGAATCTCAATCAGCTTTTGTACCTGGTAGACAGATAACTGATAATGTTCTGGTCGCTTATGAGACTTGTCATTTTATGAAAAAACAAACTAGGGGCGACGTGGGCCAAATGGCCATTAAGTTGGATCTAAGCAAAGCCTATGATAGAGTAGAGTGGGATTTCCTTAGGGCCGTAATGATCCGCCTAGGTTTTGATGAGAGATTTGTTGATCTTATTATGTTATGTGTTACTACTGTTTCCTATTCTTTTATCTTGAACGGTTCTCAATTTGGATTTGTTAAACCGGAAAGGGGTATCCGGCAAGGTGACCCCCTTTCCCCGTACTTATTTCTCTTTTGTGCAGAAAGTTTGAGTTCACTTATTTATCAAGAGGAGAATCGAGGTAACTTACAAGGAATTTCAGTTTGTGTTGGTGCTCCAAGGGTTTCACACTTACTCTTTGCAGACGATACTATGATATTTTGCCAGGCAACGACAGAAGCGGCAATCCGAGTTCAGAACCTTCTACATGCCTATGGCCTTGCCTCGGGTCAGCATATTAATCTGGAGAAATCTAGTGTGGTTTTTACAAAAAACACCCCGGAGTTGTTGGTTAATTCAATTTTGTCTTATTTTCCTATCAAGAGAGAATTAAAGCATGATAGATATTTGGGCCTCCCCTTGGTAGTTGGCAAATCGAAGAGGGAGGTTTTTGATTACATTCGGGAAAGAGTTTGGAACAAAGTTCAAAGTTTACGGGTTAAATCCTTATCTAAAGCTGGTAAGGAAGTTCTTATCAAATCTATCATACAAGCTATCCCCTCTTACTTGATGAGTTGTTTTAAACTTCCGGCTTACCTTGTTTCGGAGATCAATTCTATGATAGCGAGCTTTTGGTGGGATGATAAGGAGGCGAAGAAAATCCACTGGATTAATTGGGATTCATTATGTTCAAGTAAAATAGCGGGTGGTTTGGGCTTTCGTGAACTTGGTTCTTTTAATATGGCGTTGTTGGCAAAACAAGCATGGCGTATCTTAGTCACTCCGTCTAGCTTGCTTAGTCAAATTCTTAAAGCGCGATACTTTCCTCATACTCACTTACTAGGGGCCACTTTAGGTACTAATCCGTCCTTGACTTGGAGAGGTATTTGGGAATCTATTAAGTTCATAGCGGCTGGCCTTCGATGGAGGATAGGGAATGGCTTTAAAGTTCGTATTTGGGAAGATAGGTGGTTACCTAGACCTCACTCTTTCAAAGTTTCATCTTTACCTTGTATCCTCCCGCAAGACAGTACAGTCAATGCTCTCTTCGATTTATCTTACAATTCTTGGAATAGAACATTGATTGAGGAGATTTTTTTCGAGGAAGAAACGAGAATAATTTTATCCATCCCACTTGGGAATCGAACCGGAGATGATCATCTTATCTGGCACTTCGAAAGATCGGGCCTGTTTTCAGTTAAATCGGCTTATAGATTGATTCGTGACTTGAAACGTATGGATGCTGAATCTGTATTCGGGGGTACGAGTTCGAGTATGTCGCGAGATCAAGGTTGGATATGGAGTCTGGCAGCACCTCCAAAGGTCCGTCTATTCGTTTGGAGTTGCTGTTCGGGTGCTATTCCGGTACGCGAAAGGCTTAAACAAAGAAAAATTCCAGTAGAGAACTTTTGTCCACGCTGTAAACTTCATTCTGAATCTATTTTACATTGTCTTTTATATTGCACCTTTGCAAGACAGGTTTGGGCCCTTTCGAATCTTCCCTACGCTAGCTACAGGTATGATGGTAATGAGGTGAAGAGTTGGCTGCTTCAAATTAAATCAAGCACTGATGCTAAGGATTTTGGTTGGGCAGCAATACTAATGTGGTGGATTTGGTTTGGAAGAAATAAATTGTTGTGGGAAAATGAAGACCTCCAACCTCTTGTCTTGATAAATCTTGCTCGGGACTTCTTTAACAGATTTCTAACTGCCTCTGTTCATACCCGGATCCCTTCACCGAACCGTACTTCAGCAAAATGGCAGCCGCCTCCCTGTCCATTTGTCAAAATCAATTTGGACGCGGCCTTCTCCGGGGATGGTGAGTTGGTTGGGTTTGGTATGATCGCAAGAAATGGGGAAGGAGTGTGTATTGGTTGGAATACTTTGACATTTAATCTTCCTCTTAGTCCCGAAGCTGCCGAAGCTACAGCTGCCCTTCGTGCGATTGAATTTGGTCTTGCCTCGGGTTGGAATCACCTTATTCTTGAAGGAGATTGTCTTACGGTCATGAAGGGAATCTCGAACCCATCAGCCTCAAATGGTGTTCTTGGTCATATATTTGAAGATATTTCGAACTTGGCTTCTCGATTGGAATCTTTTCAAGCTTTACACATAGTGCGCGAATGCAACATGGCAGCTCATCATCTTGCCAAACTAGCTGTCTCGGGCTTTTCTTTTTCTTTTGATCTTCCGTCTGTTATTCATAACATTGTAATCTCTGATCTTTCGTGAGTGTTATCTTATTCTTGTTTCCTCAAAAAAAAAAAAAAATCTGTGTCTGGTTGCATGTTAACTTACTCGAAAAATACATACGCAAGTGTGTGTGTGTGGGGGAATTGAGTACATTCAATTATATTAAGTACATATGAGCACCGAATTTATTGTCAACTGTAACTCATCATTGAGTTTGTCTCATTATTGTTTTTTGTTTTCATGGTAATTAATTAAGGATATTCTCTTGCATTTGTTGTTTAAGATCATTATCGAGGTGGTGTTTTCAAAAGCTTATAAAATCACTTTTTTGCTTTTTTTTTTCAAAAGTACTTAATAGTGTGTTTTCGATTTCAACTTCTCCATTAGATTCTATTAGAAGAAGCTAAAAAGGACAAAAAAGCAGAAGCAGCAAAAGGGCTGCTTTTAGCTTTTAGTGGTCTTTTTTTCCTCTTAATTTGCAAACACTACCCATAAAGCATTTTTCCTCTTAAAATGCAAACACCTCCCACTTTCTATTCTCAACTACTTTTAAGTGATTTTTCAAAAATCTCTAGATTAAGTAAAATCTCAAGCATTTGAAAACACAAATTGTTGTTGTCAGAGCAAAATTAACATATTTGATATTTCCAAAAATTCTCTCAGCATTAAATTCTTTTGATATTCTTATTTGCTAAGTTTTTTGTACCAGTATTAAGTTTCTATAATTAATTAAATTTTCCTAAGCAAAATTTCTTCTTTTTAATTTTTTTTCCTCAGCCACTGGCATAGGGTCGCCACCATTATCACACTTCAGTTCACAACCTTCCACTCGTGTCAGCCCTCCACTCACTCATGAACAATTTATTATTTTTCTTTTTTTCTAAATTTTATTTTCTTAACTTTCTTGCTCAATTTTTCTGAAACAAAAATATGAAGTAATTCTGCATTTTCTTACACCATGGTTTTCCAGTACTAGAAAAAATTAAAGTTTTTATTCCAACCTTCAAAGAAGAAGTTAAAATTTTTAGAGAAATCTGGTGTTATATGAGATTATCAAAAAAGTTATTACTTTTTTTTAATTAAAATGAATTCAGAACAATTGAAAAAAAAAAGTGAACAGACAAGACTTTCAAGAGATACAGACGAAGGATGTTGAATTATAATTCCCAAGAATTCAATATTTTTGGGCTAAGGAAATAGTATCCTTTTTTTTTTCTAAACACTTGAGTAAAATTAAGCTTCGGTTAAATATAACTCATTTTTTCCTGGGAATAGATACAGGAAGTGAGAAGAGAAGAAATAGAGAAACTTTGATGGAAGAAATGGGTAACTAATTCGAGACATTTAAGAGAGAGAGTGAAAGAAGAATAATTAAGGCAAGAGAGAAAATAGTGATAATAAGGTAATTAATATATACGCCAAATTTGATTTATGTGTAAGGGCAAACTAGGTAGTTGACAAATTTTGCTTCGACAGCAATTTTATGCTCCGGTAATATCGCTAGACATTAAATATAGGGATAATTACATCGACCTCCCCTGAGGTTCGGGCTAATTATTGCCAATCTCCTCGCAATTTCATAATTACATTCACCTCCCTCCACGTTTGAAAAACCTTACAAAATGATGTGAAATGACCATATTGTCCTCGTCAGTTATAATTAAAAAAATAAAAATAAAACAGATTAACAAAATGTCTTATTTACCCTTGCAAGGGATAATTACATCGACCTCCCCTGAGGTTTGGGCTAATTATTGTCGAATCCCCGCGCAATTTCATAATTACATCCACCTCCCCCCACATTTGAAAAATCTTACAAAATGATGTGAAATGATACACAAAATTACAATAGTACCCTTGCAATGATACACAAAATTACAATACTACCCTTGTAAAAATTAATTTTATACATAAAAAAAAAGACTCTGACCCTAACCCCCCACCCCACCCCACCTCCACCGTCCCAACCCCACAAATATCTTCCCAGGTCTGGTTCGAACCATAGGCCTTCCAGGCCGGCGACGCATCCTGGGAGGAGATTTGCGGGGTTGGGGACGTCAGGTGAGGGGTTGGGAACCGGCGGGTGCGGGGTTGGGGTTGGGGGTTAGGGATGGTGAGGGTTTTTTTTTAAAAAAAAATATATTAAAATAATTTATTGATTTATTAATATTGGTATTTTTACATAAATAAGATATGATTTTAATATTATTGTATTAAGTAAGAAATATTAAAAACAATTATGATTTTATAATAACTATTTTATTAAATTGAGTATTTTTATTTTTTATAAAAAAATTATTGATTTTATAATAACTATTTTAGTTAAAAGTTTAAGAAATTATTTAGTAAACATGTGAGCATTTTTATAATGTCTAATAATTATTGTTCAAGTTTTTTTTCTTCTCATGATCAAACGTAATTCATTAATTTATCCTTGTACTTTAATTATGAAAAAAATTAAATTATTAAAATTACAGGTTAAATGTTAAAGTTGAATGTATATACATTTTTTATTTATGTTCAACAATGTTTTTTTCTTATAATTAACCATAATTTATTTACTTTTAATTGTAAAAGCATTATGAAAAAAATTTGGAAAAAATCATTGATGTGTTATTATATTTTTATTTTAAGAAAGCATATACACTAAAAATTCATTTATTCTTTTATTTTAATTAGGAAAAAAATTAAAATTATTAAAATTACGGGTTAAATGTGAAGTTGAATGTATTTACATTTTTTATTTATGTTCTACAACGTTATTTTCTTATAATTAACCATAATTTATTTATTTTTCCTTGTACTTTAATTGTAAAATCATTATGAAAAGAATTGGAAAAACACATTGATATGTTATTATATTTTTATTTTAAGAATACATATATACTAATAAACTAATTAAAAGTTTCATGTAAATTTATAACATTTGAACCCATAATTATACATATACATTGCAAAGAAATCCCTCCTATGTACCAAACATAACAAGGGTATAATTGTCCAACAAAATAGCTACAGTAACCTCAAGGGTAAAATAAGAAGTTCAATAAAAATTCATTGATGACATCACCAAAATGTAAGGTTTTCGAAACGTCGGGGGAGGTGGATGTAATTATGAAATTGCGAGGGGATTGGGCAATAATTACCCCAAACCTCAGGGAAGGTCCCTGTAATTATCCCTTAAATATACGTACATTGAATGTGGTGAAAAAATTCCAGATGTAAATTATCAAAAATAAATAGTCCACATGTAAAGAGATGAAACACAAAATGTGATCGGTTACAATTAGGGGATATTGCATGATTGGTACCATATGATGAAATATTTCGCAATATTAGTATCACAAGATACGTAAATGCACATATAGTACCACAATTTAAATATAGTTGCAATGTTCATGTCACTGTCAAATAATTAAACGGAAATTGACCACGTGCACCGCATCTGATTGTTATTCGGCCTGCCTTTTGGAAATAAATTAATCATGTTTTCCTCACTTTTGGAGGTAAAATTATCACGTTATCTCGTCTTTTGTGGGGAAAATGGTAACGTTTCTTTAGTTTATCACGTCATCACTTGATGAATTTCCCTCCAAGAGATGATAAAACGGCCATGTGCAGTGCATGCCGATTCCGCCAAATCTCGTCCAATTATTTGATCGTGGTATGCTCATTGCAACCAAGATTTAAATTGTGGAACTAAATGTGCATTTACGTATTAGGGGTGTAAATGAGCCGAGTAGTATCGAACGGCACATTGTTCAAGTTTGGTTTGAATTTTATCGAGCTTGAAATTTTGTGATGAGCTTGGTTTGATTTCTTAACGAACCGAGCTCAAACGAGTTTTTATCGAACGAGCTCGAGATGAGTATCGAGTAGCTTGATATTTTACATGTATTTTTTCAATATTTAGCTTATCGAGTCGAGCTTGAGCCGAGCTTCAAAACTTATCAAACGAAAAATCATGTTCAAGCTTGTTTGATTTCACTACAAGAAAATTGAGCTTAAGTGACAAAAAATCAAGTGATAATGTGGAAGTTATCACTCTTTGTATGCATTTAGTGATAAAAATATTAATTTTGTCATAATAATAATGGTGACAAGTGCAATAGTGACAAAATATATTTTTAAGTTGTCACTAATAGCTATTAATGACAAATATATGGTGACTTAAGTTGCCACTATTGACAATTAGCGACACCCTTTTAGTGACAACCTAGTGACAACTTTTTCGTTGTCAATTTTTGGGGTATCGCTAAATGTCAATAGTGACAATTTTTTTACAATTCTTGTCACTAGTATGTTTATGAAACCATTTTAGTGATAATATTGAGTTCTTGTCACTTAATATATATAAGAAGTGACAACTTTAACATTGTCACAAATTTTTTTATTTTTTGGTAGTGTTTGTTTGACGAACCGAGCTCAAACGAGCTTTTGTCAAACGAACTCGAACTGAGTATCGAATAGCTTGGTTCGATTTTCAGCCGGATACGTATTCAGTGGTACCAATGTTGCAAAGTGTCCTATTATATTCCTTGGTGAATTGGGCGAAAACTTGAACTACGTACATACATACTTTTAAAAAACGTCCGAGCGTACCTCTACCTCTCAATCACGGGATCCTGAACCTGAGCAATCCCGGTGCCGCTTACCAGGAAAGTGCTGGTTTTTCCATCATCCAATCCACAACAAATCGAATGAAACTCGGCGAAAAAGAAGTGAACACTTTGCTGGGACTGAGACACGGCCCGGACTCCCGCGAGGGGCATCAGTGGGGAATCTTGGACAATGGAGGACCTATGGAAGTCGGGGCTACCCTGTCCCCATGGCCACAACCGAACTTGCACGAGATTCAACAACCGAAGTCTCGAGGGGGCGACATCCTCCTATAATAAATAGTTAGCAGTACTGAACGAGCGAGTCAACTCCTTATTCAAGAAAGTCCCCACTCGCGGATCTCTATTGATCTATTGACGGAGGGGATAACAAACGTAAAGGGGCTTGGTTCTCTCCTCGATTCCTGGGTGAGTAGAAAGGGGTCGATTAAAGGCATGAACCGCGTTCAGAGTCGATTCTGTAACAGGAAAAATGCTTTTCCCTCCTTTTCACAAGCTTGGTTAGCAAAGTACGATTCTCATTTGCCTTTGACTGTCCTCTGAGACTAGTGAACCGAACTAATCTTCTTTCCCTGATCCTGAGGCCTGAAGGTTGGAACATGAGATCTTCTCCTTGGTGGGACTAGATCGAAAGGGTGGCGGGTACTTCGACTGATTTAAGTGGTACGTGAGTTGGATTTAGAACGTCGTGAGACAGTTCGGTTCCTATCTACCGTTGGTGTACATGCCGTCTGATAGCCTTGATATGAAAAGATTTTCTGATGAGAGATCATCTCTTTGTCACCTGCAACTTTGCTGCCAAGTCGATATTACAAGAACTCGCTTACCTGCTATTAGAAAGTGCAATTTTAAGAAATATATAATCAAAAGTTCAAGATCCAATCATACTAATTACAACTCAATTTTGCCGTTTTAAAGCCAAGGTAAAGTGTCAGCACAATGTGATACAAAATAGATCCAAAACGCAGCCATATCTTCTAAAACACATTAATTTGAGAAATTAAGTTCACTCAATCATGATGTGACAACTTTCTTTTATATTTCAAATTCCGGCTGAAGAATTAGGCATAAAAAACTTGATACCGGCTTATTTGGACCCACAATTAAACCCTCAAATTCTCCAAACAGGAGTCAGCTTTGCTTCAGGCGGTGGTGGATATGATCTTCAAACATCTCAAATAGTGGAGAGTACTAAAAAATACTAACGCATACACGATCTGAACAAGAACAAGAATTACCAGTAAATATTACATGTATACATTTACTTCGATTTTAATTACTAATTAAGATACTACGTGTGTACATTGACTTGGATTTTAATTACTATGATGTAGCTAGGTAAAATTTCATTTTTGGCCCTCTAAAGTGGCCGCGTTTCAAAATTGGTCATTTATGTGGTACATCGACAATATACATTATTTATTGTGTCATCATCATCAATTTCAGTCATTATTGCCGGAAAATTTTAATTATCGCCGGAAATCATCAATTTATGTCTTAATTGATCGAAAAATTAAAATTTTTTTTTGCCGAAAATCACCAATTTATGTCTAATCTGACCGAAAAATTTAATTTTAACCAAAAATATCATTTGT
>JAYDYQ010001345.1:0-37059 GCA_034814905.1 Penstemon davidsonii | reverse complement strand
GCAACAGAAATTTGTTTCTTACCTTTCTGTAAATTACCATTGTTGTTTCTGCCCTGTAAGTAGTTTTCAGAGTTGTCTTTTGTTTTGTTCCCATCTACCAAATTACTGCCAACTTCCGTATCTTCAAAATTTGCTAATTTCTGAAACATATTTTCTTTGTGCACAGAATGTCTTTCCTTTTCAGGCTTATGTTGCAGGCGTTGACCCTTGCCTTTGTACCGTTGGACTTGCAGCCATTCACCGTACTCCGAGTTTTGGAGTTTCTCTTTCAACCAACTCGGTCCTGAGTCCTGGCAACTCGTTCCCGACTCAGTTTCCCTCACTTTTTCCTCCACCTCTAAAGCTACGGTCTCCATCTTCTTCATCGGGCAATCAGAGTTCCGATGTCCCACTCTACCACAACTATAACATAGCACTGGTAGACCTTACCCAAAACCCACACAGCTCTTTCCACCTGTTTCTCCACATCGACCTCAACACAGAACCGAGCATATCTCCCTTTTGTTACCCAATATGTCTTATGATCTATCTTCATCGGTACCCCCAACCCCTTTGCAATCGAATAAATAATACGAACCCACGTAATTATTGTCGTTATCTTGTCCATCGAAGCCTGGAAGTTAGGCTGCCATTGACGGACCACCAAGAAGTGACCCGCAATCATCCAGGGCCCTTCGGTGAGGATGAAATCCCTCTTGATTATGTCATTCAGCTTCAGCACAAGCTTGCGGGGCATTCTATAGTCTATACTTGCACATTTATACATAGTTATCACAAAAAGAAGAAAATTGTACATACATATATATACACACACTAGATAGAAGATTATTACTGTGAAACTTTCTTCAATGGATATTAAATTTCCTTCAATCTCAAATCCCCTTCCTTTATTCTTTACCCTTTATTTATTTCTATACTTAAATGCCTATTTCGTAATTTTCCGGGCCTGGGCCCGGAAGCTTCGGCCCGAAGCTTCCAGCTGCATCATATCCCTCGCACACGGCACACCCGCAGTTTTCTTAGCCTCACGCGCCATCATATCCGACCCGGCGCGTGATTTTCATTCCCCCAACACTCCGCTCCAAAACCTAGTCCTCGAATACAGCATTGCTTATTTCTTAATGGATCTCGTTCATTACTTGATCTTTTTCCCGACGGATTTTCTCTTCATAGGTCATCATTTGGCGACGCTTTTCGTTTTTCTGACGTGCAGGTATTTGGTTTATCACGGGGCGGTTGCGATTCTCGTGCTCTTGGCTTTGGCCGAGGTGACGAGTTTGTGCCAGAATTTGTGGACGTTGGCGAGTGCTAGGAGATGGGATGTTGAATTTGCAGCCAAAGTGTATGATCTTTTGTCTCCTCCATTTTATGCTTTGTATACTGTGGTTAGGGGTTTTTTGGGACCTTATTTCGTGTATCGAATGTTTGTGTTTTACGCGAGTGGGGTTGCGGATAGTGTGATACCTAAATGGGTGTGGGTTTCATGGGTTTTCGTTGTTTTTGTGGCGATCTCGGTTAGTGTTATGTGGGTTTCAAATCTTTGGATTGAATTGTATAGGGAAAGGAAGAAGATAATTGAAAAAGAAGTTAGATACAAGTTATAGAAGAAGAAAGTTGATATTTTTATTAGAGCTTTTAGGAAATTGTATATAACTTTGAAACAAAATATTTATGAAATCATTGGTGGTGTTATATTGTCCTGCATTGTGCGTGAATTTATTTTGTCTACGTGTTTATGGAGTTAAGTTTAGTAGTATTTTTGTGGATATTTTAGCTGATAAAGTGATTATTCGGTGATTGATGTTCATGATGTTAATGTACATAATTTATCTAAATTAAACTTCCTAATGAAATTTCATGTTTGGTGAGCTATGGAAAATGTTCACTTATTGATGCCCAAACAAAAGATACATTGCTAATTAAGCATTGATTTATGTATTGAACTACCATATTCTTGTTGGATTAGGTATAAACTCGATTGTTCAGGTGGAATGACCTTACTGTCCCTGTTCGTGTTTCTTATTCTACTGTATTCTGTAACTTCTATTATTTCCTCTGTTCTAGTGATAGCTAGTGGCAGGGCAGAACTCTTAATCAAATTCCTTGCAGCTTAATGATCATTTGATAACTAACTAGTCTTTGGATTTTTCTCATTGTAACTTGCATGAGGGCATTGATGTCTACATAGACGTTATAAATGAAAATTTTCGAGTGCAATTGGTTTCATTCTCTTGAATATTTTCAAAAAAGGGCAGAAAGATTCATAATACAATTTTGTTTGGTTGAAAGTAGCCGAACTATAAGTTTTGTTGAAGACTTCTATTATAATTTATTACCAAATTCTTTGATTATAGTTTGGATTATTGCCGGAGATTAATGGAATAGTACCTTTTTTTGTAGTTTATTCACACACTTTGTTGGTAATCACTTAGTTGTGTTAATGAATAGCAACTTATGTGAAAGGGATCAAACCTAACTGTTTCAGAATTCAGACAATATTATTTCGACGAGGAGCTTTAGTCCCTGTTTGGATGTATTTTGGCTTGGATTCATCCACTTTGGATGAAAAATATTTTGGTAGGGAATTTTGAAGATTCTTTTTGAAATTTGTGCAAAACAATTTAAAATAGATTTGGATGTATTTTGGTTGTAATCTTTTATATATAAAACATTATTAATTAAATGAGTAGTTGAGTTGAAAATGATGAGATACTATATTTTGAATGTTGGAGTTTGGGGGTGAAAGTTGGTTGGTAAATGTCATGTCATGTCATGTCTTTTCCAAATGAATTAATTAGTATTATTTTGTGTAATAATTTAGATAATGATTAAAAAATTAATATTTTAAGTTAAAATTATTATAAAGATAATTAAATGGATAACTTTTACTTCCTCCGTTTCATAATAATTGGCACATTTGTCAAATTTTTTTGTTTTAAATTAATTGACATGTTTGGATATTCAAATAATTTTTTTCAAATTTTGCCCATTTATCTTATTGGAGTTGGGAAACTCAATGGTCACCCTAACAAATAAAAAAATAAAAACTAGTCATCATTATAAAGGGTATTTGAGATATTATACCATAAAAAAATATGTAATTATGAGGTTTCTTAATCTGAGTGAAAGGTAATAATGTGCCAATTAATATGAAACGGAGGGAGTATAAGATTTGGAATTATGAAAAAAATTAATAAAACATAAATAAATATATATATACACATATACAATATGTATACACATACAATATTATATATATTTTTGCGCAAGTGGTTAGCAAGAGTTCTGCATGTCAGAACCCTATCTTGGACTTTGGGCCGAAGAAAAGAAAAGTGTGGGTTGTTTGAATATTTTCAATTATTTGAGCTGATGAAAGTTGTACCAAATCAAATTTGGCAAATTGAAAAATTGAAAGTGATGGGCCAAACATGTTACAAACAGGGCCTTAGTTACTCGCATTCTGCTTCCAAAAAAAACAAAAACAAAAACCGCATAAATATATTTGGACACTTGTTTCATCGAATTTGCACTTTGATGCTGGTATACATGGGCCAAGCTATGTAGTGAAACGGATGGTGTGGTATTGTAGTCATATAGGCCTTTATTTTGGTTCGTTGAGCTTATTGGGATGCCGTTGTGTTAGAATTATGAAAAGTGACATAGAAGTCAAATTTGATTTCTTGTCTTGAACTCCTCCAAAAAGTGAATGGAGAAATGTTGAAATGTAAAATCAGAGAAAGAATGGGTTGTGAAATGTTAATCATACGCTTTCATTGTTATGTTTGACTGCTGCTAATGTTGTTACAATATGACTTTGTTTCTAACACACAATACTGTTTCACTCGTTCGTTTTGGGGAATCACATAAATTTCATAAGAATTAAATTATCTAACTTGAAGCAAAACTCGTTGAAATTTGACTGAACAAATACTACCATTATATTTCATTCAACAAAGGGTCACAAATATGTTTATACACACAAAATAAATTCAGATAGAAATCCAGAAACAGTAGATAAGCCTAAAACAGTTTTGTTTGTTTCAAATGCAAACAACTAGTCAATTATTTCCTTTTTCTTTTTCATTTTCTCTATAAAGAAACTCAAACGAAATTTGCATCTCTGGTAGAAGATGTTTACGAGTAGAATTTGTAGGTTTTGGCCTGGATTATAATTAGCCTTAGCCCTCCAATAGGTGCAATAATCATCAATAGAACACCAAGCACGATACATATCTGAAATTTATGAGTCCAAAGTTAGAGTCGAGAAAAAATATTACAGAAAAAGTATTTGATTACCAACTTACCCAGTTTGTAATCCAAGACAAGCTGAATCTCTTTGGTTTGTAGATCGCAAGCCACATTATACAAGGAAGCTGAAATAAAGTTTCAATATTACCATTTTATTCTGCTAAAATTAAAAAAAAAAAAAAGAATCTCAAATATCATTTAAATTGCTTACAAAGTATGTGGTTGGTGCGAAAGCAAATCCTCCAAAAAACCCAAGAAGCCCCCCGAAGAAAGGGAATGTAATAGCAACAAACATCGTAACTCCTGATATAAAATCAGACAAACACATTATTAGCTAGGGACATACGAAACAAACCTAAGATCGAGTTTCATAACAAAAGGTAGAAGAAGTGTACAACATACCAACATATAAATTCCTTGAAATGAAACGCAAATACCAAGTAGGCTTGAACCTGAGTTTCTTCACAAGGACAGTTTCTATCATGTCAAAAACCGGCATAGCATAGATCTGTACGTACGTATTGGTTAGAATCGAACATGGTTATTTCACATAAACTTCCTCGTACAAACAAGTATTCAAAAATAAAAGAAGATCATAATAATTCACCTGATAGCTTCCGATAACATGAATAACAACAAACATGTTAGCCATAGCAATGAGCCAATTAGGTTTGTTTAGTGATATCAAAATGTTGTCCTCAACTGCATTGCCAAACACCCAGTAGCCAATAAAAGCAACCGGGAAGTAACACAAGGCAACAACAATGTAAGCAACTATAACTCCTTTCCACATAGGTCCCTTTGAAGGCTTCTCGGGTGTTGAAGGGATGGTGGCTTGAATTTCCAACACGACATTGTGGCCAGCATAGGCAAATGCCACGTCACCTAAGGCGCCAAAGAAGTTGAATACGGTACCGGTTCTGGTTGTTGCTTTGTAGCCATACTGCACGTCAGGTCGCACACCCTTGTCGAGTGAAGCCCCCCAAGCGATTGTAGAGTAACTGCATTAAACATTAGTAAGTCAAAATTGCATCAGATGATTAATAGAAAAAGGAAAGTATATACATATACAAACCTTAAAGACATGATTGCAGCTGCCAACGACACACCGGAGATTGCATTGAAGTTGGGAAGATGGGAAAGTACAAAGTGGACAGAGGCAAATATCATAATAAAATAGGTAAGTTTGATATCTTTGCAACTGTCTCCACAAACTACTTCATGGAACTTGTGGAGAGATCTTCCTCCGGTAACCATATAAACTATGCATACTCCAACTTCAACAATAAGTTGTTGAGGCACTACAATATAAAGCCCAAGTTTTTCACCAAAGGCGTATTGTCCAAGCTCGTGATACCTATCAAAACGCTTTCCCGGAACCATTTCATGCATTTCAACCATTTGCCACAAAGTGTAGAAAGTTACGATCCAAGATATGACCATGACTGCAACTCCAGGACCCCTGATCATGAGAAAGAAAGAAATAAATAAAATTATAATTAATAGTATTAATTTGTTTAGAGTTTTCTTTTACCATCCTAGATTGGACATGGCATATGGGAGACTGAGGACTCCAGCTCCAACCATAGCGGTAACATTGTGGAAGGCAGAGTACCACCATTTTGCATTTCTTGAAGAAGTGATTGGTAGCCATGCATCAATTGCCTTCTCTTCTGCTGTTCTCTCATCCTAAGTTCATCAAAATTATGTACATATATGTGTTAGCTAGACAACAAATGGAACATACCTTTTTTGTTTATATGCAATATTTAAGTTTGATCCTAATTATGTTATCTAAAATGTTATATCCATGTTATCTACTCCACAAAAATATGTATAAGTAATATATGAAAGATTTGGTGCCAACACAAATGGCATTAGAAATTCAGGCAATAATTTTTTTTTTTTTTTGTAACGTTGACCAATGTACATAAAATAGTTGATCCAAATGGAATCAATAAATGAGAAATAAAAGACAATATTACTTTTGGGAGAAAAGTTTGATTGGAATCTTTTTTGGCTTATTGGATGGTATAAGTATAACCCCCAAGACTAGAGGAGGATGCATGTTCATAAAAGTGTGACATACTTTTTTGTGGGTCATCCAAATGGTTGTGGTTAGTTTTTTTTTCCTACTAACCACACAACTTTTAGTGCAATTTATTATAAAACAATTGTTACATTCAATTCAATTCGTGATTGTATAAATTTCATTTGAGTCGATATTTTAACCAAAATATCCCCATATATTTATAAAGTTAATTACACAAGCATGAATTATAAATTCATATTCACACTATTAAAAATGAAAACATTTTTGTAAGACCAATAGAAAAATCAAGTCAATTCTTCACATTTTTGGCCTTTTAGATAAGGTGTGCTAGTCCACCCAACCACATGGTAGCAAATTTCAAAATTAATTAACTACTTAATTAATAACAGCTGTACTTAATTATGGATATTAAAAGAAATTAGATCATAACTTAACGACTGAGTTAGTTGAAAAAGATGAGGTATGGGTTCAAAAGAAGACGAAGTGTAAGTTTGAAATGTAATTGGTCAACTCTATTAATTAAAATCTTGCAAATGGTTGGTGTATATTGGCCTTAGCGTATGCTGATAGCTCCTCTTTGCCGTAAGTTGAACGTTGTTTTAGAAAAATTGAGCGGTTGACTTTAAACGAGTCTAAAACTCAAAACATGAATTTTGGGAAAATTATATTTCTAATGAGTCCAACCTAAATTATTCAAAAGATAAATTTAGTATATGTACGTGATATATAATTGAGTAATACTATTAAAAGAACATAGCAAAAATATAAATAAAATATATATGTATTATTAATTGAAGGTAGGTTCCAATACGGCTAAGGGAAATTTTCATATTAAAACAAAACCCAAACTTTTTAAATACTCTTCGAGATGATCATATGATGATAAAATTGGAAAAATATAGGGAATTAATATTGAAATCGTCTCTGCAGAACTAAGGCAAAGGTACAATGAAATCTACAAAATGTATACATTTGGTGCTTAATTTTTTTACACAGACATCAAGACAAAAACACAACCTCCATATATAAGAGGAGATAGAAAGAGAACTATATATATATATGATCCAAACTATAAAGGAATAAGCAAAAATATATAATTAGAGTGCTGAAGAAATGGTGGAATTTAAGACATGGATCGATATGTATTCTAACAATGTTTGTTATTATTATTATTACTAACATCAAAAACTATATATATATATATATATAAACTTACTTTATTGGAATAGCTCTTGTGATCATCAGGACTTAGAGTTCCCATGGCCTTTGAAGTTGTACAAGAGAAATGAGGAACCAAAGAAAAGTGATGATGAAGGATTTATTTTAGCTCTGGAAATATCGATCCTAATACGTTTTATATAGACATTTAATTACAAACACAAAGAGAGATTGAAGGAGACGTTTTTGTTTTGACTTTTATGTATTATGTTAACTAATTCGGGGAATTTTAAAAAGGAAATTACAAATTGTTTCTGAGCTGTCTGTAAATTACTTTAGAAAATTCATCGAACCTTACATATGCACTGTCTCTACACCTTTCAGCCGGCAAATTATTAAAATACATTAAAATAGTTTCACACCTCGTACAATAATATCTTTACTGTAAAACGCAAATATACCCCCCACGCTTTCTCTAATTAGTGAAATAATCCTCATGTTATCTTTATTAGCAAAAACAAATTCATACTAAGCTTTTCTTAACTCACCGCATCCAATTGAAAACTAAGCATTCACCGTTGACCAATCTTTTCAATGAACAGAGGGTTATTATATTGTCAATTGTTTAAATCCATTCGTCGATTAGTAAAAGGGGTATATTCGTCAATTAATAAAAGGGGTAATATTGTTGAGGTACAATTTTCACTTATCCTACTAACTGTGAATAAGACTAGCTATTTGCTTATCAAAAAAAAATAAGACTAGCTATTACACCCACCTATTGAAGCACACCACGTCCTAGCTAGGAGGGGTAAATGACCTTGTATTTTTTAAATACGGTATGATTTTGTTTGGAGATTTTTCACCAATTAAAAAGAATACAAGCGTTTCTTTTTTTGCATTATTTAGTATCTTTTTTTTTTTAAATAACCAACTAGCACAATAATAAATAGTAAAATAATCAATCTAGCTTATATTTGATTAGCACGATATAATTTATTTGATTCTTTGGTAGTTGCTGCATTAAATCCAGCTCACAAAATTGAAGAGCCCATGATCTATCAATAGGCAAATATGGATGTGTATATATATATAATTTTACACCTTGACTTTTTTTCCAGTAGTTTGGTATATTACAGCTTTATATGACTATTTTTTTCACCATTGTTTTCTTTCTTGTACGTACTTGCTAAATCCAGAAATTAAATCTTCTCTTACCTTTTTTTTTTAGGGGGAGGGTATTAATGAGAATTCTAATTCAAATCAGATTTGATTGTATTTAATTTAAATTAATGTCTATATATATACTTGAATAAATATACATATGTTGTGAAAATAATGGATGAATAAGTCGAATTTGGAATAGTTTTTTTTTTTTTTCCTAATTTGCAATGACTAAATTATATGGCAACTCATTATAATTAAATGGTCTAATACAAATCTCCAGATTCTTTTGTTGTTTTAATTAACTTATTTGACACAAGTTGTTTGAAAAATTAAATTTTCAAACGTTAGTGTTTATTATAAAGGAAAGAAAATCATTAATTTGGCCCTTAAATCTCTCAAAATCATTTTTTTGTCCTTGTTAAGAAAATGTCTCTAAATGACAGCCATGTGAGGTTGTGGAGTGGATTGGTTGCCCAACGACCAATTTTAGGTCTATTGACTTTATAAAAACAATACAGATATATCCAGCAGTAAAAATTTAAGTGTTTTGTCACAATAATATATTTGTGAATGCGGACAATTTTTTTTTTATATTGTCACTTACAATTATTAGTAGTAAATTTATATTAATGTGAGTTGTCACTGTTGATGATTAGTTTTTTTTTTTTTCTCAAGAATTTTAATCGTTTTCGAAATACGTCGAGCAAATTATATGATAATTTTTTACAACGAAGAATCGAACTTGATACAAAATATTGTCATAGTGATTTGATTATTACTATTGTGCATCGATATTGACAACTTAAACATAAATCTTATCACTAACATGTATGTAACAAAATTTTAAATTATGTAGTGACATTATAACATTATCACTTCACGACTTGTCACTAGAAATTAGTTTGAGTGGAAATGGTGGTGAAAATTCATATAATTAACTTGTTCACATAATTTAACAGAAGAAGAAAGCAATGTACGTCATTATAGAATTTCTGAGAATCTGCCAGCAATATAGTAATCTTAATGTGATGTAACACAATTTATTCCAGAAATTCTGCCGATGAGTCGGAGATTATCAAATAGAGTAAATTACAAATACCCCTGAGGTAAGATTTAATTATAAAATTTCCCCTCATGTATTGGGTATTACGAAAATCTCCATGAGGTTTGTCACCATCTACAATTAACCCCTTACCACTGAAAAGTTTCAACTTTGCCCCTAGGGGGTTATTTGTAATGTTTGTAATATCTTAAAAAAATTATAACTTGTGTGCTAATTGTAATATCTCATAAATTATAAAATTGATAGTTATATATTTACAACCAAAAAATTGAAAAAATTGTATAATTGCACATAAGTTTCCAAAAATTCTAAAAAAATCTTAATTTTACATATTTATTCATTTTTATAATAATAATTAAAAAAAATCTCATTAATAATATTTTATAAATAAAATAAATTTATTTACACATTTAATTAAATTAATTGTTTTTATATTGTATTAATAAATTTAATATTTAAAAAAATAAGAAAATTTAAAAATACAATTTTTTTTTAATTTACTTTTATGTTTATAATATTAAAATTTATTATTATAAATATAAAAAATAATTTATTCAATTAAATGTGTAAATAAATTTCTAATATTTATTAAATATAATTGATAAAATTTTGTTTATTTTTTATTATAAAATTAAATTGTTAAAAAATATGTAAAAAAAAGTAATATTTTTTTAAACTTATGGGCAATTATACAATTTTATTAGTTTTTCGGTAGTAAATATATAATTAGCAATTTTATAATTTATGAGATATTATAATTAGCATTTTATTTTTTTAAGATATTACAAACATTACAAATAACCCCTATGAGCAAAGTTGGAACTTTTCAGGGGTAAGGGGTCAATTGTAAGATAGCGACAAACTACATATTGATTTTCATAATACACAATATGTGAGGTATTTTTTTGTAATTAGACTTTATCTCAGGGGAGGTATTAGTAATTTACCCTATAAAGTTTGCATAATCAATTTACGAATTTTTTTCAAAAATACCCTTCTAGACAAAAGTATTTCCCACTATGAATCAAACAGAAAAGTATTTCCCTAAATGTACCATTTGTGATAAATTGCAGTTGGCAACTGCGACTCTTCAAAAAAAATGGCAACTGCGATTTATCAGTTTTTTACAACAAAAAAAAAAAAAAAGTTACTGATAAATCACAGTTAGTAACTGCGATTTATCAGTAACTTTTTTTTTTTTTGACTGCTAATTTACAATACTATGTGCAATTGTTTGAAACAAAATATTTTTGACATTGGAATCTAGAAAATGTTTATATATATATATATATATATATATTTTATACTATGAGACATCACAAGTATATTGCAAAATACCATGTTAAAATAGGAGAGAAATGTTGTAGGTTAAGTCATTTGTAACTATACTTTTTCATAATTAATGTCAAATGAGTCAGGTTACATATAAACTACTCTCATAAGCTCATTGCAATATACTAGTTTACATGTTCTCGCCTTCACAATAACTTATTTGATTCCTTAAACATATATTAAGATTGTGTTGGAAATCAGAACGGATCAAATAGTGAGATAAGTACACAAATTTACAAAGGCACTTGATTGATTACAAATGGTTGTCTGAGAGGCAAAACGTTGTTGGTGATGAATAAAAAAAAATTATGCTAATTTACCTACTCCACTCATGCATCTGTAGTTTATCATATATATAAAGATTCCTTAATTTAGTTTGGATGTCAAAGACATCTGCAAAAAGATAGAATGAAAGTGTAATTATTCCTATCTAAAATAAAAGCACTACGATCTTTAATTAAGAGATGTTGTAATGATATCCGATGATCAATTAAGTTAAACATTTTCTCGATTCCAATGTCAAAAATATTTAGTTTCAAACAATTGCACATAGTATTGTAAATTAGTAGTCAAAATACAATAAAATTCAAAAAAAAAAAAAAAGATAAATCGCAGTTACTAACTGCGATTTATCAGTATTTTTTTTTTTTTTTTTTTTTTTTTTTTGTAAAAACTAATAAATCGCAGTTGGCAACTGCGATTCTTTTTGAAGAATCGCGGCTGCCAACTGCGATTTATCACAAAAGGTACATTTAGGGAAATACTTTTCAGTTTGAGTCATATTGGGAAATACTTTTGTCTAAAAGGCTATATTGGAAAAAAATTCTCAATTTACATAGTTTCAAGAAAATTTCCTTTGTCCTTTTCATGCTATCGTGTTAACCTCAAAGAAGCGCAGAATATATACAGCTAAGAAAATTCCAAATCATTCAAACACATGGCGCGCATTTGGTGGCCAATCCATCGTTTGTGCCTAATTTGACTCTATACCCAATCTGCCCTGCCGTCCGTAGCGTGTGGAGATTGTAAACTTACTAGCCCATGAGATCGCTTAGATTGTAAACTCTATACACGACTTAGTGGACCTTTGGAATTATCTCAATGATTTCTATTAAAATGGTTTTAATTTGTTTTGTTATTTCACAAAACTACATAATTAACTTGTAATTACTAGTATTCATCACCCCATGCTCAACAACTATTCAACCTTAAAAATATATACTCCTATTTAATTAACTTAACTTACTTGTATAAAAATAAAATATATTTTTTTCAAAAAATTATTATATAAAAGGAAATAATACTTACGCTGTTCTTTTTTTTTTTTCTTTTCAGAATAGATTAATCTCTTTCGAGGCGCGTCGTACATATTATATGGAAACCTCTCACAACAAATCACCATTTTGGGGGGACTGCTGTCTTTCACTAGATCAATCGCATATTGGTACTCGCATTATTCATGTGTATGTAAACGATGGGGTTTCGCCTTTACTTATATAATAGAAAAATTGTATTTTTGGTCCCAAAGAAATTGAATTTTAAACTTACACTATTTAATTAGGGGCTAATGCAATTTTTTCTCACATAGTATGTCCTCGGGATGCTTCATCCCACACGTTACAAAATTGTTGTACGAGTACTTAAAATATTTCTCATAAAATAGTCTATGTTTGCCACTTTTGACATCATAAAATTGTACAAGTTTTAGTCGACATTAAATGAATATTAGGCATGCGAATGACATTAATGCATTTTTATTCATAACTTTCAAACTATTTTGCTCGGTCATTCGCATGCCTAATATTCATTTAATGTCGACTAAATGTGTAAAACTTGTGCAATTTTATGACGTCAAAAGTGGATAACATAGACTATTTTATGAGAAATATTTTAAGTACTCGTACAACAATTTTGTAAAGTGTGGGATGAAACGTCCCGAGGACATACTATGTGAGAAAAAATTGCATTAGCCCCTAATTAAATAATGTAAGTTTTTTTGTTGATTAAAATAATATAATATTTTTTTTAACAATTGGGAATAACATACAAATTAATTAAAAGGTACTCCAACATGCTAGACGACAACGTTGACTTCATAATCAATTTTGCAAGTCAATATTGGAATCTCATAATTATCCTTTTTTTTTTTCCACACCATCTTCAAGAATCTCTAGTTATACTTTTTTAAAGTTGTACGATTTGATTATAACTTCTTGAAAACTATAGTCAAATTAATAAAGGCTCAACAATTTGTTTTATTGGACTTTCCTAGCAGTTGTACGTTACTACGTTAGGTTGATGAGTGTGGGACTCATCTTGATCTTAAGCATCATTCTTTGAATTTTCATTGCGTGTTATGGGTCAACTGTGTTAATATAAGAAAATTGTGGGTCTATATAATAATTCTAAGAAACAAATTCAAACATGATATTATCATTAATCAAAAATCATTTCTAGTATAAGTTTTGGTCAGGTAAATGTTTTAAATTTTTTGAAAAAAAAATTGAAAATATTTCATAAACTTTAGGGAACATTGTGAAAAATAACTAAATAAAAAAATAAAAATAAAAAGTCTCGAGGCAAACAAAGAGTTTCGAAAGTACATTTTATTTTTGTTGCATCGACTTCAAAAAATGAAAAGTTTTAATATTCTTTACGAAAACAACGGGAATTTGAATTTATGGTCATTTCTTAAAACTCAAATAAAAAATATTATGCAAATCGAGATTATTTACAAACCTCCATTTATCTCCCAAACTACTTTTCCAAGAGCCCAAAACAAACATGCCCAATATAAGTAGAGGATGACGACTTAGAATAAATTAGTCAACAATATGGGCCATGGAACAAATGTCGCAATTTACTTTACAAGTCTCGTTGACTACAAATAGCGACATCAGCCCATTATTAGTTTCCCTAGTCTGACTATTTATTTTTGTCAAAAATATAGACTCTAATTTCCTGCTAGCATATATTAATGACAATTCTTGTTCACATTGATTTTTGGTACCAAATAAATCATGGGACGGATCCAGGATTTTTGGTCGGAGGATAAAATAATACGGAAAAAAAAAAATCCAATCAAACAGTCAAACTTAAAGTTTATATTATTCACGAGAAAGTATATGATGCAATACGAAAAGGGGAAGGTGGAGTTTGACAAAATAACTCTCAAGAGATACTTTAATTACATATGATATCCTGTTATAGTATCAAAAGAATCCAAAATATCTACGTATTTACATTAATAATTGACAACGACGAGTTTTTATTTTTTGAAATCGGTCCATGATAGCATCGTTTGAAATACTACTAAAATTGTCTCTTTCTATAAAGACCACTAGACAATCATTTAGTCATTGATCACCCAATCGGTTACGAAGTCGATTATTTACTATCTTCACAGCCAAAAAAACTCTTTCCACTGATGCAGTTGTAGCGGATAGAATAAGCGCAAATGTCACAAGTTTGTAAACCATCGAGAATGCGACATTTCTTTTAGTTGCAAACCATCTTCTGAGCAAGATCGCCAATTTCTTTCAAGCTAGAAAAATCATCACTTGATCGAGCATCCCTAATTTAATTTTTAAGTTGACTGGGAAGAGAGGTTAATATAGGGTTGAATTTGAATTGAGCTAATTTTTTATTTGGACAGGGAAATTGCTGATTGGGCTATTTTTTTGTACTATTTTTTTTTTTAAATATACAACTCTACTATACTAAAAAAAATAATCATTTATATAACTAACATTAAGGTATTTTATCGTCAATTTAACATGATATAATGATTTAATATATACATGATCTAATTTTCATACTTCAATTCTAAATTAATTACATAAATTAATATTGATACATGAACATATCGTGATTTCATTGTTTTTATCGTATTAAGAACATTGTTGTAGTTGGAGATAGCAATGGTTCTTTTAAAGGTTGATTTAATGGATCCGAGTTTCTACTTGGATCCCAACATATTTTGAGCAATCGATGAACTTAGATCTGAATCCGACAAGAATCATAGATCTATTGAAAATCAATTAAAGAATGGACATGGATCGAATCTAGATCAAACTAGTTTGAATTCAACCCGTTGAGATAATTATTCCACTCTAAATTAAAAGCAAAATCGAAATTTATATATATATAAATTAAAAAAATAAAAAAATAAAAAGACAAACAAACAAACAGCAAAACCGAAACCGCTAGCGGCAGTTTATTCCATTCTATTTAAGAACATGTTGGGGAAAATAACGTCTAAATCAAACTGCTTCAACCTAATCCGGCAGTCATGATAATAGTACAAAATAAAATAGATTTATAATTGAGATATGATTTAATTACAAACATGATTGTATCTATTAGAAGAATTTGATTACTTTGGCAGTTTAAGTCTTCATTCAAAAAAAAAAATCTGAGAAATTGTTTTTTTCTTTTTTACTTTTGAGAAATTGTCAGTTTTGGAAATTTCTACTTTATTTGTTGCATTGCATATTTTTCTAAAGTGTGACGTAAGGTGCATGTAAAATTTACCAGGTCAATAATCCTTGTTATCATCATGACAACATATGATGTAATGAAAAATTCTTGTTTAGAATGTGGTTGAGAATGCATCATATCATTCATTGTCAAAATATGAAATCATCCTAATTAATAAAGAAATTAGCGTTGCCAATAGGTTGGATTCGTGTCTGATTAGGCTCGGCCCAAATCCGATTCTAGTTATGTCTGGTTGGATCCATGTATTGTTTGAATGTGGATTTCTCAATTTCATTGAATTTTAACCGGATTAGGTGGGATGTCTGATATGAATTTTTTCTTGAACAAGTTTGTTAATGTCATTTCATACTAATATTCATGTTTTAGATAAAAATATATTCACCATAAATGAATTTTACAACTATTTATTGTCCGATACGGATCTCTAACGGATTGCATCACCTAAATTCATATCTCCTCCACGTATTTTGAATTACAAATTTTCATAATCGAATCAGTTCCATCGAACAAAAATCCTAATAAATTAGACCGTATCTTAATCGGATTCAGATTGAAATTCACTCAATAATTGACAGTCTTTAAAGTAATGCATTGTCAACAACAATATCTAAAATTAACCTGATTTATAAGCCCACTTAATGGTCTTTTAAAACGAAAATTAGAAGCCCAATCACAAAATCACGTGAAGCATCCAGTTTCCGGGGCAGAGTTATCACTAGGATATTAATTAGGATTTCATGATTCAATCATAAGTTATTGTATGCCAGCAATTATATATATACTAGCATACAACCCGTGCTATGCACGGATCAAAACTAATTTATAATTTGTATCCTAGAATAAAATATAAATTAAGCTTGTTTACATTATTACTATATCCACATTTGTTAATAATTGCAATTTTTGGGTACTTTAAATATTTGAAAATTAATGTTATATAAGAATTCTACAATTCACTTTATTTTTCTGTTGGGTATATGTAATATAAATAATCTCTAATTGTTTAAGTTGAATTTGTTAAATAGGTTGTTTCATGTCATGTCATGTCAAATCTCAATCTTCATTATATCAACTTCAACTAATTAGTTCATATAAGAATGTATGCATTCGGCACTCAATATCACGAGATAAATTCATTCACACTTGAGATAAATGTATATGTATGGTTAATTAAAATCCCGCTTAACAAATAATAAAAAAATTGATATATGAGAAAAAAAATTATTGTAATAACTATCAAAGGAAAGTTAGAGTATTACAATGAATATAATTAAGTTAATCAAACTAATTAATATATATGTTAATCATGTAAACTATATATCTCAAGTTTGTGAATATCCACTTGCCAAAAAATATTACCTAACGACGAACTGTAACTATAAAAAAAATGACAATAGAATCAAGTATATATATCTTCCTTTCAGCCATCTTCTCTAATTATAAAATATCTTTATATAGAATTAAAAGCAAAATTACAATTAGTCATAATTTTTAGAAAATTAAGATTAGTACAAATATACTCATTGGAATCTATAGAATCGGATTAAAATTGCATCCTCATATAACAAAGACACAATTTTAAGATAAATTTGTCACAATTCAAAATGAAACAATTTAAAACAAAAACTAATTTAGTCTAGATGAAATCAAAAAAGGGAGAAGTTGGAAACAAAAACTATAAGAAATGTAGATTATAAAAACAAATATGAAAATTCAAAATGAATTAATCGAATAAAAGAAATCAGTGTATATGAAAAGATTATATCAAATACGAAACAAAAAGAGGCAAAATAGGAAAATATAGTATTAACCAAAACAATGACAATGCGAAGTATATTTGACAAATTTGTCATGATTCAAGATGATATACATGAAAAAGTAATAATATTAATTAAATAAAATAACTTGGGATATATACAATCTTTTAAATATTATTCAAAGTCTAACTTCTCTTGCTGAGTAAATTCCAAACACTCTGAATTTAAGAATTTTTTTCTCGAAAAACAAAAATTAAGAAAATTACTTTACAGTAGTACCAAATTATAAGCAAATGCGCATTATTATCACCCATTCCTTGCATCAATCCAAATTTTGAATTGTTCAAAATATCGCACTGGAAAAAAAAATCCAAACAAAAAAATTGTTATGGATTTAAGAATTAACTAATACATAACTGAAAAAGACTTACACAAAAATGCGCAACAATAATTATGCACCATATGTTTAAGTACTTCTAAGAAAATATCCTAGCATCGCATTAATAACTTGAAAAACAAAAAAAAAAGAATTGCATTATGATTGATAGTATTATATATGCTACTGAAACAAAAACTTAACATCATAAAGCTCATTGTAGAAGATGACCTCAGTGAACGTAAGAAATTAAAAAGCTTACCTTCTTGTTTAACACATTTGTGGCATGTGCAAATGGATCAAAAGGGACTACAAAATACTTGTACATATGAAATATAATGAAAATTTTAAATGTGTATAATGAAATAGGAAAAAAATGAAATCGTAAAAACTTAAACTTCTTGTTTAGTACATTTGTAATTGTTCAAATGGATCTACTACACCAAGAAAAGTAAGGTTGGCATTCAAGATCCTCTTGTGCTTGTACCTACAAAGCAAAAAAATGATTAAAAATGTAATATCGTGTTTGTAGTTAGAGAAAAAAATTTAGAAATACAGAGAAAAATTATATAGAGATGCACCATAGCTTTTTTATTTTAAGTTCACCATCTTTATATAGTTAATAAAAAAAAATCTGAATCACATAGCTACAAATTAATGTAAATGACGGATGATTATAGAATGTAGATGATTTTTAGGAACTAATGCATATTAAAAAGGTTTTTTTTTGGCAGTTTGCAAATTATTCAAACAATTATTTAATGTGAGGTAATAATTACTAATAAAGGGGTACTATTTTTTTTTAATAATTTTAGCAATTATTTAATGGGAGTTAATTACGTTAATGACCAAGAATTGAATTATATATAGAACCATACAATTTACCAGCTAATATAAATTAAATGTTATAATTACCTAAATTACGGCCATAACATTGGTATGTTTAATATGTTATTATTATAAAGCTATACACCTCATCATAAATGTATTTGATTAGCATTAATTTCTTATTTGACCTATTAATTTAGTTTTAACATTCATTTTTCATAGGATTTAAATTAAAGATGAAATTGATTTTTAAAGATTACCAAAAATATAATTTTGTAGAATTAAAAAAAAAATTCAAAATTCTAGAAAATTAGAATTTTGGTCAAAACCATCAATTGGGGTCAAAAGACACCCTTCAAATATATATATGTATTAGATATCCATATAGCATCGATTCATTAGGCATACACACATCTTCTTCTTAACAAACCTTAGAATTTGAACATGTCTCATAATTATCAGCCATTTGTTTTCTTAAGGGCCCCTAAAAGCAATAAGATTAGAAAAATACTTCTTCCATTTCATTTTAATTTGAACATTTTTTGTTTTCACACAGATTAAGAAATCTCATCATTACATAATTTTTTTATGGTAAAGTGTCTCGATACCCTATATAATGATGACTACTTTTTAATTTTTTATTAGTGAGTGGTGACCATTGAGTTTCCCAACATAAATGTGGGAATGGGGCAAATTTAGAAAAAAAGCTTTGAAAACCCAAACATGTCAATTAATTTCAAACAAAAAAAAATTGACAAATGTGTCAATTAATATGAAAACGAAGGAATAGTATATATTATCATCTATTGTATATATCTTATAATTTATAAAATAGTAAAATTATTAATAAACATTCAGTCGTTTATCATCATCTAAATTAATATCACAATCTCTAAATAATTACAACTATTTCTCAATTATTACAAATTAATAACTCATCATCTTAATCATTACATAATAAAATATTACTATATTTCAAATTCTATAAAATTATTGATTTGACACCCACCACCTACTTTTCTTCTCCAAACTCCACCATCCAAATCAAATCTCAAATTTTCAAAATCCACTAACTATTATCTAATATATTTTACATTCTCAATATTCCATTGAAACCATTATCCAAATCGAGTTTCGGAGGTTTCACTGAAACCTCCGAAATCACTTTTTCAGACTAAACCGAGACCAAACCTAGCCAAACTACTTCCATATTAACCTCAGAAGTTTCAAAGGTTTCACCGAAACTACTCAAACCATTTTTTGAAATCGAGATCCGCAAAACCAGGCCAGAACCCTTCCAAATATGGTCTTAATCCATATGTCAAATGTATTAGTAAGCTTTTTCTAAATAATGGAGTAGGTCAATAGAATATTATTATCATTGGAGTTGAGCTCAAATTGATTACAAAAACCATTCATAGAAACAATCATGCATAACTTGAGCTATGGGTTAAACTTAATTGGTCAAGTATTGTTGGAACAATTATTGGCTTTAATTCGTCATATGTTGGTTTAGTTGTGTCGTGTCCAAGGTCGGAGCGTGACATTAAGATAGATCTAAACTTTCGAATTAACTTGAATATTGATTAATTTTATTTGAGTTTTAGTCTAAACATAGATATCTAATTACATTCATGAAGAGTATGACTGATCAAGAAAAATCGTGCCGAAATCGAGGTAATTAGCAAACCTTATTCCTTATCGATTCAGTTTTAGCGTTCGATTTACGAATTGAACCCATAATACCGACTTTAGGATCTAAAGGCATACAAGGAGAATTAACTGAGCATGGAGGTGCCAGTATTTGGGATCACCTTAAAAATTAGGTTTGATATATAACTTAATCCAATGAGTTTATGTCAAGCTACAAATTTTAAAATACACGAAATTTATAAAAAAGGCTCAAAACTATGCTTTTAGATTTTTTTGATCAAGGTTACAATACAAATTCCAAATTTACCTAACCAATCTAGATACAAAAAATTAGGAAGGCTCAATTCAATTGTTCTATATGTTGAACCCCTTTTTGTAAAAAATCAACTCTATTAACCTAGATTAGTTTATAATTATATTCACAATACTTGTATTATTTGTGTTCTTTTAGAAGAGTTTTAAAATTAACTGTTATAATTTAAAAGCATATTACGAATGAGTTTTAAAATAATTAAGTTATTCATCATTTTACCTATCTATAACAAATATGTAGATAAATCATGTAAATACTTATAACATACTTTTACAATTTAAAAGTAATAAAATAAATTTGAATCCTGATTTAAAATTTTGCGGCCCCTACCATGTTGGGCCGGCCCTGGGCAGCAATAAGATGCAACTTAATTTACATTTACACCAGCTCTTCAAACTTAAAATGGAACCGTGAACGGCAGTGCATATACGTTAGCTTCATTTAAATATTGTGCACGAGGCCACAATCCTGAGCAGCTAGAGGAAGACGTGACATCATTTCCACATCTCTGTCTTTTCTCCTCACTTCTGTCCTGGAAGAGCCAATCTTCATCTGGTTGAAAGCATTCATTCAGCGACTGCAATGGAACCAAATTCTCAACCAAATTCTTAATCCACAATTCCTCTTTCTGCATTTTACTCGTAACTGCATTGGGCACCGTTGGAATTTCAGTTTTGCACAAAGCAATAGCCTCAAAAGGCTTAGAAGTAGAACAAATCTGATGTCCATCTGCTTCAGGAGTAAAGTGTTGGCTAATGTTGGTACAGTGGATGTTATCCAGCCTGTCTCTCAATCCAGTATTATCATTATTTTGGGGAGGGGAGTCTGTCCTTCCAGACGTAGAACAGCCTCGATGTTCATTGGCCAGATGATCAGGCTCGTTTTGCTTCTTTGAGGTTAGTCGTATCTTGATGATATTACCTGTTCCATATCCACAACACAATAAGCACCACAATAAGCATGGATTAAAAAAAAAATAGGGAACAGGGGAGGTAAGTTTACCATGACCATGGCTACTGTGAATAGGTGAGGAAAGAATCTTCCTTTTGTTGCTATACTCAGTGCTGCCAGAGGAAGAACTTGGGGCGTGCAAATAAACAGGCTGACCATGCTCTTCACTAACACTGCTTCTTTCCAATTGTTCAGTTTCTTTATTCTCTTTCTTTTTCTCCTCTTTTTTCTCTTTCCTTTTCCCACGTTTCTCCCTTTTCTTTTCCTTCTTCTTTTGGGCTTTCTCCCTTTCCTTTTGGAGCTTTAGAGCACCAAAACATTTAATTTAGAATCGAGGCTAGGGAAGCACAAATGTAACATGGCCGAGGATATGAACATGAAACATGGACCCCAGCAGGACTCATTCAAATTTTCATCAGGACAAAATCAAGCCCAGCAACCAGATGATCATGCATCTAAGTTACATGGTCAGTACCATCTAGGATGAGTACTGGTTTTTTACAATTCTCAAAAAAAAAAAAAAAAACCAATCAACTCTTTAGAGGAAGAATCACATCATTATTCAAAATTTTGGAAGAAAAAATTGCATCTGATGGGAAGGACATTTTCGTGCCTGGGCTCGCTAAATATGAAAAGCTAGCAATTGAATTAAGTGAAACAATCACACAAGCTGATCCCTCACGGAACCAACCAAAATGACAAAGCTCAAATTGTGGATAAAGTTTATCTTGAATACTTCTACAAGGAAGTGTGCCAATTATAGTCGAGTAACAGCAATTAAATTATCTATCGATCATGACATTTTGTTTAGCCTAACTTTAGGTAACCCCAAATCATACACCAACAAGCATGCAGCAAATTTTAGGATGGCCATCTTTCACAGCCTAAACATAAAGTGTTTACTTCATCTAGAACTTTCAATATTTAATCTCCATGAATAGCAGCCAAGCAAGGGGTTCAACAACAAAAAAAAAAAGAAAAATCTAACATGCCAAAACTTAAAGTATGCACGTCTTAACCACGTTGAAAACTTCTTAAACAAATGTTAAAAACCATCCACAAATAGAAATCTGATTTTTTGTTGAGTCGTGTGCTTCATTCATGTCCTTACCTAAAGTGAAATATGTTTGTGCATAATCATAGAATTTGCTCAGACTCCTAAAATTCAAGAGTTCACCCCCAACAAATTCCCATCAGTCCCAACATGATTCCTACTTAAATCAGGTTCTTGGACAGAAAATTTAGAACCCAGATGTCATGGATACAATAACTTTTTGGAAAAAATTCACAGTTTTAAACCCCACTTGATTAATTGATCCAGCTTCACTTTCAAAAATAGGTTCTAACATGTGCCCACACCCTCTATCCAACACGTGAAGAAAAACACTTAAATTTTTTTCCCTAAGAGAATCTGCAAGACTTATTCCATTGTATTTTCGGGTTTACTTTCTGATCCATTCAGCTAACATCATTCTATATCTACAGAACCCGTATAACACACATACAAATTATTGACTTAAATGAATCACCCACACCTAAATCTTACAACAAAACCCATTACGAATTGCATAAGAATTCAGGAGAATCGCATAAGGAAAAACCCAGATACCAAAAATCTGTCGAATGGTTTTTCCTTAAAATTAAATGTCGGAACCACACATAAAGGAAAGCCACCACAAACCCATTAAAGGCCTAAAACGACACTCATGCTTATGCAGATATCAATCAAGGTGCTCGGTTTCAACAAACCTTAATCGATTCGATCAAGGCCTCATCCTTGGATCTGCTCAGTGTGTACCCTGGTGGTGGGTAAGGAAAGCACCGAGACATATCTTCAAGATCGAATCGAAGATTTCTCCAAAATAAAGACTAAATTCACTAATTGGTTACGAACGAAGGTTTGGATTTCGATTCAAGTGATTTTTCGCTACGCAGATAAAAACCTAATTTCGCAGATCTATAATGAAATCTGCAATGGGTAGGCGGTATATATAGGCCAACCGACATTGACACGGAATTTTATTTGCAGTTTGGTCCTTTGGTCTTTTTATGCTTGAAGTTATGTCCTTCCGTATTCAACTTGAATACTTGATTATTGTGGGGATAGAAGATAAGGAATTTCTTTTTTTCTTTTTCTTTTTTTATAGAAGATACGGATATATAATAAAGCCTCATATTCTTATACTTCAATATTAATTTTTTTTTTCTTTCAAAAGTTCAGAAACTATGTTTTTCTTTTAATATTTTGACCTCAGAACTTTTAAAATTCACAAAACGAATTCCGTCTCCAAAACTTGTTGAATTCCTGAATTTCCTTAGTGGCGCTCAGGTTGTATCCATTGATGTATTTGTGGTGTGTTCCAAACTTTCATGTTGTATTCAAATATTTCTTTTAATTTTTAGATACATCACCTAGGGTGTTGTATACGTATCGAATCATTGTTCAAATCATATTTTTCTTCCTCATGTAACATACACGTATTGGCTTCATATCTAAACAATATCCTCATCTATATTATTTAGTCGTATCAAAGTCATTTGATACTTATGATCTATAAAAAGTTCAATGTGGTCAATATACACGAGATATTATATAATATATATGTTAGATTGAGCATTCATCTTATGTAAACTTGTACTTTATTCCTTTCAATTATCTCAAGTGTTAGTTTTTCTCTCTGAAATTACTTTAATTCAACGATACTATAATTGCACCAAAATATTAATTTTGAGAGCCTAAATTTTCCATTTTACCCTCATACTTGTTATATTTTTCTCCCTTTAATCGGTAAAATTATGAGGATATATTAGAAGATTATATTTGAGACGTGTCCTTACCGATTTTTTTTTTTTTTTTTTGCGAAAATATATTAATACATTGTGTTTGTACCCAAAAAATCACCCTCGATTGATCGAGGAATATTAGCTCGATGATGGGTTGATGAACAATAACGGGCCGAAAGCAATAGGGCCGAACGGACGTAACCGGGTCGGACCCACTTCGGCCCAGAAACGGGTCCAACCGAAATCAGAAACGGGCCACAGGCCCAACATAAATTGAGCTCAATTAAATCAAGACTCGATTTTGGCCAAATAGAAATTAATTAATTAATGAATTAATTAATTTATGGCCCAAGAGGGATTAATTAATAAATGGCCCAAATGCATTTCCGGATGTGGCCCAGCCGACTTATAATGGCCCAGTAGCAAAATCAGTTAGCAAAATTAATTAATTATCAAAAGATAATTAATTAAAAGAGATAAATACAACAAAGGCCACGTAAATAGCTAAGTTGAATTTAATACAACCACTTCCCCCAAATATCTCAAAGTTGGTTGAATAATAAAAACTGGAGGTTGATTTCAATTCAAATTCAACTGCCAATTGCTGCTGAAATTTGAACGTGGGACAAGAGAGAAGATAACCGCCATTAGTGGAGGTTGTGGAAGTAGTGGAGGTTATGCCTAAAAAAGGGGGAAGTGGAAGAAGTGGACCTTCATCAGGATAACTGTTCGTCAAGAGAATAAACATCCAGCAGGAGAACAACCGTCAGGAGAATAAACATGGCAAATAACTGCCAAAGTAGTGGAGAACATGCCTAAAAAAGGGGGAAGTGAAAGAAGTGGACGTTCATCAGGAGAACTGTCCGTCAGGGGATTATAAATATCAGGAGGATGGCACATTCAAGGACACAATCAATCAATCAAACAACTCTTCAGTCTTCATTGAATCGGCTCAACGCCTCTCCAGAAGTCCAGCAGACGCTGCTTCTGTCAGTCAGTCAGCATCGCCAATTCCTTGACATCAATCGTCAATCCTCAGCAACCAGCAGGACATGGCCGCCTGAAGTCTAGCACCGCCGCTCAAAGTAAGCCGCAAAGCTGCTTCCGCCGTCAGCGAAGCTGTCTCGAGCGAAACCATTCGATATCAAGCAAAATAGCAAGCTGCAACGTCATGTAAGTGCCCACGTAATTACATGGCAACCTCGTCAAGTAGCCATCTGCTTGATGAGTCCGTTGTCAAGTAGCCATCTGCTTGACAGCTATCGGTTGAGTAGCCATCTGCTCAATTGATGCCCTTTCCAGCGGCCACCCGTTGGTCAGGAGCCCGATTGGTAGCCATCTGCCAAGGTTGGGCGACCCGCTGATGATGGTTCTCTGTCATCAGTGTTACTTTCTGTCAACAAGCTTGCACTGTTTTACACATCAACTCATTTGGTGGGTTTACCTGCCAATCAAGGAGTAATTTTCAAGACCTAAACGAATCATCAACTCATTTGGCAAGCATATGCCAATACAGGAGGCTTTTCACTGTTTTGCATACTTTGTAATGTCTGTAAATTGGGGAACTCATTGTAGGCTAAGACTCATATATTCATTTTACAACTTAATTACTAGAAGTATTTGGCCGATATCTCTTGATTTTAATTAAAGTATGCTTTACGTCAACGGGTTTTCATTGATGCATTCGTTTGTTAAGTTTATGTCTTTAAAGTCAAGTTACATATTAAACTGATTGATTATCAACTCATTCGTAAATTCATTGATATATTGAGTAAGCCATCGATTGGCTATGAAACTTTGGCATATCAGAAAGGTTATCATAAATTATTTAAGTCCTGCGGCCAGGCAGGCATGGAAAAGAACTAAGGGTAGTGTTTGCCTACTCTGCCGCAATCAATTGATTAGAAGTCAGCCTTATCAGGGCATTTTACATTGATATCAATATGTCCTTATCAGGACATTACATTATAGTTTACATTGATATCGACATGTCCAATTTTATATCGTTATGTTTGCACGCACAAACATTGGCACGCCCGCACTCATTACACATCATATCGAGCCATTTGCACATCGAGGCATTCGGTGTCAAATTTATAGCAAACACATTGATTTTGTGAAATTAACGCATAAGTGGATATTGAATAAATAAAATGATGAAATTAATTATTGATTGGGAAAAAGAACACCGTCAAATGTTTAGATACGTAATTGGCATAACTAAATTAATCTTCATACGCCCATCTCCTTGAATTGGATTGTCCGGATGTATAAAAAAATGGATTATCGGGTTTGTGATATATAGAGAAACACAATTCTATTTTCATGTTTTTTCTATTTGTTACATAAGAGACACATGTTTCTCTAAAA
Source organism: Penstemon davidsonii (assembly GCA_034814905.1). Classification (NCBI taxonomy): domain Eukaryota; kingdom Viridiplantae; phylum Streptophyta; class Magnoliopsida; order Lamiales; family Plantaginaceae; genus Penstemon; species Penstemon davidsonii. Next base: position 10,506 of record JAYDYQ010001345.1, on the reverse strand, counting down.
AAAAAGAAAAACATAGGACACACATGTTGCTGTCAAGTTGGATCTGTTTAGACTTAATTCTTCACCATGTTCAATTTATATTTTTAACCAGTTTTAGCAGTTAATATTTTAAACTCAACTTAATTATATAAACCAATTAATATTTTTTATCTTAAAAGAAGTTAAGTGGTAAAAATATGTTCAATTGGTTGATCGAGTTTAAACTAATCTTGTTCTCTTTGATCAATATAATAATAATACTTAGATCTATGAAGCTGATATTATCAAGCGAGATTAAGTTGATTCCAATTGGCTGAAACCAAACTGATCCTTGCAGTCGTGGGTCAAAATTTATTTCTTTAATTTGTTGGAAAATTCTCCAAAATTTTCAAAAGATTATAAAACAAAAAATCATGTAAAAATAGGAAAGGGAACGATTGATTGAAAGAGAAACGAAATCATGATCCCGATGAAAGATCTTATTATAGTAGGAATGTCAATGAAATGCCAAATTATTTTTCCTAAAGTTCAATTTTCTAAAATCCTCTCATAAACCTCAGAGCTATTTATTAAAGCTTAAATCAAGCTTTGGTTCATCAATGGAGAATTCAATTAAAGAAGATTGTTCAGAAATGATTTCAGAGAAAGGATAGAAGAATTGGGTATAATTGAGCAAAACCTAAATTCCCAAATCAAATTGGGAATCAACTAGCCGTTAGTTAGTAGTCTTGTTAGTTCTGTTTGTATAAGCGTGTTTTCTTATTTTCTTTTCTTCCCGTTTTTATTCTTTTGTGTTTTTCCTCTTTTGCCCTTAGTAATTTGTATATATATAGGTGTTCTTTTCAGTTTGGAGGTACAATTTTAATAAATAAGAAATTCTTATTTTTCTTCATCATTTTTCATCGTCTTCTCTACATAAACATATATGAATATATACATTCAAAGTTAATATGGTATCAGTAGACTATCAATGAATTTCTGAATACAAACTTCCGCTGCATATTATCTTCTTTATCCAGATCCCTTTTTGCAAATCATCAAGTTCTTCATAATTCTTTCTGATCAAATCCAGATTCATCAAGAACTCATCAAGAATCTGTTTCTTTCTCCTTTTCTTGAATTTCATCCTCCATATCTCTGTTTGCTATGTCAGATAACACTCTTGATTCATCTACATCCAATCCTTCTTCATCTCGCACCAGAACCCCCATTGAGGACCCCTCCAGTCCCTATTATATCCATCCTGCTGATGGCCCAGGTATTGCTTTGGTCTCTGAAAAATTAACGGATTCAAACTATCAAACATGGAGTAGAGCCATGTTTATGGCCCTTTCAGTCAAGAATAAGGCCGGTTTTGTGGACGGATCCCTTCCCAAACCCACCACTGATCCTATCTTGGCCAACTACTGGGACAGAAGTAATCTTCTTGTTATCACTTGGCTCAACAATTCTCTTTCTAAGGAAATTAATCACACGGTCCAATATCATACCTCTGCCATCACTCTTTGGAATGAATTACAACAACGCTTTCAACAAGCCAGTGGTCCAAGAATGTTTCAATTGAGGCGTGATCTTGTCAATCTTCAACAACATAATCTCTCTGTGAATGCCTACTTTTCACAGTTGAAAGTCCTTTGGGATGAGATCACCAACTTTAGGCCTAAATGTGAGTGTGGAAAATTGGAAGAATACTTTGAAAAAGAGTACTTGATCACTTTCTTGATGGGTTTACAAGACTCTTTGGCTCATACACGCAGCCAATTGCTTCTCATGGATCATCTTCCACCTGTTGCCAAGGCCTACTCTCTAGTCACTCAGGAAGAGACCCAAATTTCCATACACCAACACCATAAACCCATTGACTCAAATAATTCTTTAGCTTTCTCTACCAGAAATCCCCCACCTCAATTTTCTCCTAGACCTCCATTCTCAAATCCCACTACATCTCCTGCCTACAGACCACCCTTTCCTAATACTTCTTCCTACAGACCTCCATCAAATCCAAATAACAGAAGAAATGGCAGACCCTACTGCACACACTGCCAAATGGCAGGACATACTATAGAAACCTGCTTCAAAATACACGGTTTTCCTCCAGGATATAGAGGACCACCTCCTAGACCTTCCCTGCCTCCCCCAAACAAAATAAACAATATCACTTCTCATTCATCAACCCCACCTCCTCATCAACAATCTTCAGTTCAAGATTTCATGCATACATTGACTCCTCAGCAGATCACACAGCTTACCAGCTTATTATCCCCTCAACTACATGGATCTGTATCAAACCAACCACCTGCCTCTACTTCTGTTAATTCTTTTCATCATAACTCCACTCCTCCCAGTAATTCTTTCCATCATAACTCTACTACAGGTATTTGTTCATCCACTCTTCTTTCATCATTATCTTTCAATCCACATTCTGGTGCAACTCATCACATCTGCAATAATTTAGATTTATTTCAGTCCATTATTCCTGCAAGAAATACTATTACTCTCCCAAATAATTACAATGTCCCTGTCTACTTTACAGGATCAGTTGCTATTAATCATGAATTGGTTTTGCATAATGTCTTTTATGTTCCTACTTTTCATATTAGTTTATTGTCTGTTGGAGCCCTTCTCCACTCTAATCAATATTGCATCTCATTTTTTACTAATCACTTCACTATTCAGGATTTACTGACACAGAGGCTGATTGGCAAGGGTAACTTCATACAAGGACTCTACATTTTGCATCAATCTAAAACTGACAATTCAATCACATGCAACTCTGTCTCTCTTCATACATGGCACACTAGGCTTGGTCACCCTGCCCTAGATAGGATTAAAATACTACAAGATGATCTTCATTTACACAATATTCCTACTTCTGTGTCTACTCCTTGTGATATATGTCCTCTTGCAAAACAGAAATGTCTACCATTTATTTCTAGAAATTCTTTATCTTTACATTGTTTTGATCTCATACATTGTGACATTTGGGGCCCTTATCAGGTTCCCTCACATAATGGTTTTAGATTTTTTCTTACTCTTGTTGATGATTGTTCTAGGTTTACTTGGGTGCATTTGCTTAAATATAAATCTGATGTTAACATAATCATACCACAATTTATCACAATGATTCAGAATCAATTTCAAGTTACTATTAAACAATTTCGCAGTGATAATGCTAAGGAATTAATCTTTAAAGAATTATTCTCTAACTTAGGCATTTTACACCAATTCTCTTGTGTTGAAACTCCACAACAGAATTCTGTTGTGGACAGGAAACATCAGCATATTCTGAATGTTGCTAGATCCCTTCTTTTTCAATCTAAAATTCCTATTCAATTTTGGAATGAGACTGTTTTAACTGCTGTTTTCTTATTAACAGACTCCCCTCCCTCATTTTGCAAAATAAATCACCTTACTTTATTCTTTTTAACACTAAAATGGATTTTTCTAATCTTAGAGTCTTTGGTTGCTTGGCTTTTGCTTCTACCTTAAAAGATCATAGAACAAAATTTGAACCTAGGGCTAGAAAATGTTGTTTCCTAGGTTATTCACCTGGTTTTAAAGGATATAAACTGCTGGACCTACTTTCTCAGGAAATTTTTATTTCTAGAAATGTTGTTTTCCATGAAACCTCTTTTCCTTTTCATGATCCCAATATCTCTCAGAATTTTACTCTTACCTCTCCTTTGATTAATCCTATTGAGACTCCTTCTGTTTTTCATCATTACCCAATTTCTACTTCATCCCCTGCTCAATCCTCTTCTCCTGCTCATCCATCTCCTATTTCTTCCCCATTATCTTTGTCTCCCTCTCCCCCTGATACCAGAAGATCCACTAGGATATCCAAGCTTCCCTCTTACTTACAGGACTATGTTTGTACTCTTAACACATCTACTCAGTCCAGGTACCCTATTCATTCTGTTCTTGACTACTCTAATGTTTCTCTCCCTCATCAAGCTTTCATAGCCAACTTATCTTCTCATATTGAACCACATACTTATGCTCAAGCAATAAAACACCCTGATTGGGTACAAGCAATAAAAGATGAACTTTCTGCAATGGAATCTAATAATACATGGACTATTCAACCTTTACCACCTAATAAACTTCCCATTGGTTGTAAATGGGTTTTTAAATTGAAAAGACACTCAGATGGCTCTATTGAAAGACATAAGGCCAGACTAGTGGCTCAGGGGTTTACACAGTTAGAGGGGGTAGATTATACTGCCACATTTTCCCCTGTGGATAAATTAGTCACTGTCAGGGTGTTATTGGCTCTCTCTATGGCAAATAATTGGCATCTCCATCAATTGGATATCACCAATGCATTCCTTAATGGGGATTTGGAAGAGGAAGTCTACATGTCATTGCCAAAAGGTTTCACTCCACCTTCTTTTCCAGGTAATCCAGATAATTTAGTTTGTAAATTAAATAAGTCAATATATGGTCTAAAGCAAGCTAGTAGGCAATGGAATCAAAAACTTACATCTGTTCTTCACTCACTGGGTTTCACTCAATCAAAATCAGACTACTCCCTTTTCACTTCAGGTACTGATTCTACTTTTCTTATTATTCTTGTTTATGTGGATGACATGATCATTGCAGGTCCTGATCTTAATCTCATCTCTCATACTAAATCTCTTTTAAATTCTGTTTTCAAACTAAGAGATTTGGGTAAACTTAAATTCTTCTTAGGTATTGAATTAGCCTACTCTGATATTGGTATAGTTATTTCTCAAAGGCAGTATACATTACAAATTTTACAAGACACTGGTTACTTGGAAAGTAAACCAGCTTCTACTCCCATGGATCACCATAACAATCTTAGAAATGATGATTCTGATTTGCTCACTGATCCTACACCCTATAGAAGACTTATGGGCAGACTTATCTACTTAACTATTACCAGACCAGATATCTCTTTTGCTGTCCATAAACTCAGTCAGTTTGTTGCTAAACCTACACATACTCATTTAGCAGCTGTTCATCATCTTCTACGTTATTTAAAAGCTTCTCCTGGTCAAGGTTTATTTTATGCTAAATCAACTAATATCACTCTATCTGGTTTTTGTGACTCAGATTGGGGTGCTTGTTTAGATTCCAGGCGTTCTACTACTGGATATTGTACCTACCTAGGAAGTTCTCTAATCTCTTGGAAAGCAAAACGTCAACCTACAGTTTCTAAATCCTCTGCCGAGGCTGAATATCGATCACTAGCATCAATTACTACTGAAATTCTATGGTTAAAGCAATTGTTAAATGACTTACATGTTACATTTGCTCAGCCGCCGGTGATATACTGTGACAACCAGTCCGCCATCCAATTAGCCCAAAATCCCATCTTTCATGAAAGAACAAAGCATCTGGAGATCGACTTGCATTTTGTCAGAGATCATCTAGCTCGAAACCACTTCAAATTACTTCCAATTTCTTCTGAGTTTCAGCTCGCTGATATATTTACAAAACCACTCCAGAAGCAACGTTTTCTATCTATCTTATCCAAGATGGGTGTGCGGAATTTGTACACTCCATCTTGCGGGGGGGTATTAAAGCTTAAATCAAGCTTTGGTTCATCAATGGAGAATTCAATTAAAGAAGATTGTTCAGAAATGATTTCAGAGAAAGGATAGAAGAATTGGGTATAATTGAGCAAAACCTAAATTCCCTAATCAAATTGGGAATCAACTAGCCGTTAGTTAGTAGTCTTGTTAGTTCTGTTTGTATAAGCGTGTTTTCTTATTTTCTTTTCTTCCCGTTTTTATTCTTTTGTGTTTTTCCTCTTTTGCCCTTAGTAATTTGTATATATATAGGTGTTCTTTTCAGTTTGGAGGTACAGTTTTAATAAATAAGAAATTCTTATTTTTCTTCATCATTTTTCATCGTCTTCTCTACATATACATATATGAATATATACATTCAAAGTTAATACTATTCCCTCGAACATCAACCTCAGACCGCGTCAGTTATGAGAAGGATTAGCGGAATCCCCGCCGTATACCGCGTCGTCTCCGCCGGCGTTCCCACAGTCAACGGGAACCCCATCCACACCCCGCCTCTTCCAGGCGGCTCTTCTCAGCACTAACAGCAACAACTCCTCAGCGAGATCTCACTGGCTTTCCTACAACAGAATCACAGCCGATCAGTCTTCACGCGCCGCCGCGCACGCTGTTGCTGGAACGATGCTGTTCTCGGTAGCAACCATTGCACTGGTGGAAGAGGTTCGTGCTAAAGAGCCTGTGGAATCGGAATTCCGGCCCAAAGATGTCGTTCTCTATCAGTATGAAGCTTGCCCCTTCTGTAACAAGGTCAAAGGTAATAATATTAACATTTTATCATTTTCTGACAAGTTTAGTTTTTATATTGTTATCTAATCAGAGGATTTGAGGCTTAGGTTGTAGGAATTATGTGTATACATTTATTGTTTGTATTAAGAAGTAATCAATCTGTATGTACCTCTTTGGCCTTTTTAAACTAAGCCTGCAAGATTAATGCAAAAAAAAATGTTAATTTAAATGGACAATTTGATATTGCATATCTTAATTCATAATTCTGCTGGGAAAAGGTTGATTTTTGAAATATATTTATAGATATTTGACTGTTCTTATTTCTTTCAACATCCTTCTTGGGACTGCGGGAGTATGAAGGTGGATAGGTGGATACCCTCTCTTTTCTGGAGCACTTGTCAATTGACATGTACACCAATATTTTCAAATGAAATGTCATCTAAGTCCAGCTATAGAAGCTCAAACAAAGATCAGATATGATTTTGGAATGTTGCAGTAAAATGTGCAATGACGTTGGGGCTGAGCTTAGTTATACGGGTAGTAGAGTAACAAAAAAGACATCTGGGTATAGAAGTTCATGATGCATTATAAGTCTTGTCTGAACTCTGAAGTTTTTGAAGGCTTCTTTATATATATGGTTTTACTTTTTCAGCATTCCTGGACTACTATGATATCCCATACAAGATTGTGGAGGTCAACCCCCTTAGCAAAAAGGAAATCAAGTGGTCTGACGACTACAAGAAAGTGCCTATACTGATGGTTGATGGCGAGAAGATGGTTAATTCATCAGGTATTGTTATATTAGAAAATATTTAACCTAATGTTTACCAATATCTAAAAAGTATTACAGTCTCACTATTTTAAATCAGGTGAGCAACACAAAATGCTATCTCATTTGTGGGTTTTAGAATAACTATGTTCATGCTTTATCTATGTAGACATAATTGATAAATTGGCCAAAAAGATTCATCCTGATGACGCCTATTCTGTCACGGAAGATGAAGAAGAGAAGAAGTGGCTTGGGTATGCATCTCTGGTTCTTGTTACTTCACTTTCGTAGATTTTCGACATCCTCTTCTGATATTTTAACCGCCACTTGCATAGTTGTCAATTGCGCGCATAGTGCTCGCATAGTGCGAGGCAACCTGGGTGTAGCCCCTGCGCTTGTTTTCTTCTAGTAGACGAACATTATCTTCGCCTGTTGCGCCTTCTTGCCGAGGTGAGGCTTGCGCAACAGTTCGCCTCAATGATTTTTTTTTTCACCTTTTCTCTTAGCCGGAGCGTCTCTGGCGCAGCGCAACAAGCTCTCTGATGTCTTCCAAGACTAGGGCTACATTAATTTTCTCAATTTCTTTTTTATTCTTTTTTGCAATTTTATTGATATGATTCTTTATTAAGGGTGGTTCGAAAATCAATTATAGGAGAATTAATTTTGCTAAATTGAATTTTGACAATAATTGATTATAACAAAAGTTAATTATGGAATAATTGTTTTTGTATAATAGCTTTTACAAAAGTAACACTTTAGGAGCTTCTAAAATAAGTTGATTTTTACCTTCTGGATATCCCAAAAGTGATTATGGCATTGGGGGCCAAACACTATGAAAATTTCGATTGACCAAAAGTAATTTTTATAATTGGGGCCAAACACTTTAAAAACCACAATAGAGATCTAGAAGTGCTCCCACCGCTGGGCCAAACTCACCCTAAATGACCTGATTTTGTGGAATTTTGGTTTTGTCTTACCAATTTGCTGTAATTTTACTGAAATTTATATCAAAGTTCTGATTTGGGTAATTTGGCTATTTTTGGAATTTTTCTCACTGGTTTTTTGGAAGTTTTGTTGTAATTTGACTATTTTTGTGAAAACTTACTGATATTGTTTGATATTTTTTGATATTTTTCCAAAGTTGGCTGGAATTGGCTAATTTGGTATAATTTACTGACTTGCGGGAATTAGCTGATTTTTAACTTGCAATTGACTGATTTATTCTCTTCCTAAAATTGACGGATTTTTCCTTATTTGTTTATGTTACTGAATAATTTGCCTAAATCTGCTCAAAGTTTAGGAAATTTGCTTCAGGATGTTTGAGTTATTGTTGATTTTTTTATATGCTAAAGTTAGTTGTTATGCTTATCATTGCAAAAATTTATTAGCATCATTGATGCACACTAAAGAACATATGTAAAGGCGATTCACTACCATAAACACTTTGCACTTTGCAATGCACTATACCCCAGGAAGCCTTTTCGCTTTGACAACTATGCTCATTTGTGTGTAGTACATTGCAGTTAGTACTGTTTGTGTCATTACTTAACTTTTTCAAGGACAGCGGTTCTCTGATGCCTCTTGTTATCTGCTTAACACCTTGATTTGCTGAAGAACATCTTAGTACATTAAGTGTGGAAAGTATCTATTACGGTTCCATCATGAATAATAATGTCAATTGTCATTACTGCAGCTGGGTGGACAATCACTTGATTCATATACTGTCACCTAATATATATCGAAGTACTTCTGAAGCCCTTGAGTCATTTGAATTCATAACTAGCCACGGTGATATCATATCATAGCTGTTATTATTGTTTGAAATTGGAAGTGCAACAAATAAATTATAGATTTTTGCACAGTGTACCTGCACAAACTTGAGCAATTTTGTAAACAAAACAAAAGTTTGAGCACAGACAAGGGAGAGGAACCTAAATCTTTGGCGCCTCCAATATTTTACTTGCATGGTGGATGTGAATTTGTTATGAAAGTTGAATTTTCAATATCTTTGCTGAGGTGTTTGTAACTGGAAGTCAAGTCCCTAAGTACTCCCTGGCTAATTTGTATGCTCAAGAAACTTCACACATTTGCAGTTTTTCCTAATACCTGGTGTGAGATCCCCTCCCCCCCTCTCTGTGTATACCTTTTCACAATTCTTTTGGGTAAGGGTACATATTTTTTTTTAAAAGCAACAAATTTTTCATCATTTATAAAAATTTGCTGATGGTGGTCGAAATAATGTGAATGAAAGTCGATGATTGACGTCTCTAATGTAAGATATGATGAGGATGAGGATGAGGATGTGGACAATAGAGTTTTTGGAGCTTTCTTCAAAGCATTCACTTTAAGAGATTGACATCAACTTATGCATGTTATTATTACTTTATCTTTTTTGTAATTTTTTATTGGTGTTGCCTCTCGATTGTATATAAGGCGTTGTCTAGTGTACTATTTTGTAGGTCTTACGTTCCAAAACTAATATAAGTTTATCTTCTGCTGGAAGATTTTGATGGTATTCTACTTCTTTGATTTGTCTCATATCAAGTCTTTTTCCAAATTCTCGCTGGTGCCTTTTGTAGATTAATATCTTTATTGAGGTATATGAATATCACCAGAGCAGTTTGCCAAATGTCACTTGGAATTTGGTTTTACAAAATGCTTCTCCGTAGTCTACTAGTCGGTCATATGAGGTTGGTGGACTGAATTCTAGCTTCTTTTTTTTCCCCTCACTTGAGTGCAGGTAACTTCAGCTACACTGAGAAGTTAACAGTTAAATATGCTGGAGCTGCTGCAATGTATTTTATTTCAAAGAAATTGAAGAAAAAATACAACATTACTGATGAACGAGCAGCTTTATATGAGGCTGCAGAAACATGGGTGGATGCACTCAAGGGTCGAGATTTCCTAGGTGGAATTCCCTTTTCAATTTACTTTGCTCGTTGTAGATGTTTTACTTAATAGCATAATAAAATTGGTGATTTCTCCTTCACAGGTGGAGCCAAGCCTAACTTAGCTGACCTTGCCGTGTATGGTGTTTTAAGACCCATTCGCTATCTCAAGTCTGGTAGAGACATGGTAGAGCATACAAGAATTGGTGATTGGTACTCTCGGATGGAAAATGCCGTAGGAGCATCTCCCAAGATCCACGCATAAGCTATATATAAGATTGATTCTGTTTAGGTGATATTTCAGTTTTGGGTGTGAATTAATTTAGAGAGCCCAAGTGCAATTTTTGCAGGTTTGAGGACAAAGTTCAGTAACCTCGATCTACCATCACTTTGTCTTGACACGATCATTCAAAGGTTTACGTGCTTATCCATCTCTTGTTATAATGTGCGGGACGTGACTGATTCCTTTCGGAAAAAATAAATGATTTCGTTCTTGTCAATAAACATTTGTACAATCTTGAAGAATATGAGTTGGCCAAGAAAAATATAGGCAGACGGGTTAAATTTTGGATCGGGTCTGTCTATGTCC